>VKOC01002015.1:0-104280 GCA_009364415.1 Spea multiplicata | reverse complement strand
ATATATACATTTTATTTTTTTTTGTCTTTTTTAAAAAAAGAATTAACATTTTTTTTCAACTTGGAGGTTCCCCTGATAGTGACATCAGTGGGAAATGATTTTTACATTTTACTAGTTTTTTACTATTTTTTTTCTAATTATTATTAATTTTATTTTATTTTTTAATTTATTTTTACTAATCACACTGTGATTAGAAAGCTGGGCTCCATTGACTTGCATGGTGAATGCAGTACCTGTATTCAACCTGCAAGTGGAGCCAAAGTTCTCTAGATGGTCTGGACCATCTAGCGAACTTTTAAAATTTGTGGTTCCTGTTACAGGACGGCGGCCATCTTCCTTGATGGCGAAGACTGCCGGCAGCTGCGGCTGGTCACAGCCCAACAAAAGGTTAGTGTTTGGTGTCGCTGGATGCCTCCTGATCGAGGCATTCCAGCGACACCATTTAAGTTTAGGAGGCGATCGTCGATCGCCTCCTAAACGCTTTTAAAACGGGCGTCCGCCGCCATACAAAGTATGGCGGCTGTTGACGCCCCGTGGAGGGGCCAGAGATGGCCCCTTCGTTCCGATCGTGGCGTTGCTGAATGCCTCGAGGTCGAGGCATTCAGCAACGTTTTTTTGGTGCAGAAAGCGAAAACAGATCGCTTTCTGCACCCGTTTAATGACGTGCCGGTCCTGGCACGTCAATTGTCATAAAGCACATTGTCATCAAGGGGTTAATATTAGCCCCTGTTGCCGATATATATTAATATTAGACTCTGCTGCCGATATATATATTACTATTAGAACCTGCTGCCAATATATAGAAATATTAGATCTTGCTGACAATATATATATATATATATATCTATATATCTAAATATATAATTATTTGACCCGATAATTATTAGCTGCCGATATATTAATATTAGCCTCTGCTGTCAATATATATATATATTTATATTAGCCCCTGCTGCCAATATATATATATAATTATTAGACCCCGCTGCCAATACATTTTATATTGAAAAAATTGGACCCAAGCATTTCCTTGGGCCCAGCTCCACGCGCCGTAGTATGCAATCACTCCCTCTGGTCCCGCACCAAAAATTAGGTATAGATCAAATAACACATACAAACAGCACTTGCATGTATAGATCAACTGAATAAGACATACAAACCTCATATTTGCAGGTATACATAAATAATTCATGGAAACATAACATAGAAGGTATAGACCAACACATAAACACAAACTCAGCTTTGTATGTATAGATCAATTGAAATTCACATGTGAACTCAGCACTGAAGGCATAGAATCAGACATACAAATCCTGCATTTGCAGGTATACAATAATAATGTATGAAAACATAGCATTGCAGGTATAGAGCAACATAAAGCAGGTATAGAGCCCAGCATTGCAGGTAAAGATCAACTGGAAATCACATGTAAACTCAGCACTGCGGGTATAGATCAAATAAACACATGGAAACAGCATTGCATGTATTGATCAACTGAATAAGACATACAAATCCTGTATTTGCAGGTATACATAAATAATGTATGAAAACATAGCACAGCCGATATGGATCAATAGAATAACACACACACCCAGATTTGCAGGTATAGATCAATTGGAATTCACATAAAAACTCAGCATTAAAAGTATAGATAAAACCCCTAAATTACAGGCATAGATCGCAGGTTGCACAACCCAAAGCCAGCCCTGGCATCCACACTGCCCACATAGAACCTGACCAGCACCCAGATAACACATATAGAACTTGCCATCTTTGTCCCCAAACAGCCTGGCCTGTGCCATCTCTGTAGCATAAACACCCTGCTTGTGCCATCTTTGCCTTTTCACAAATCAATTATACATTTATAATACACACAAATACTTTTACAGTCACTCACTAATTCACACCTTCATTCACATAATTCATTCACACATTTATTCTCTCACTCATTCACACAATTCATCCACACATTAATTCATACTCCTCACTCATTCACACAATTCATTCTTTCTTCTTCCCACTCATTCACACAATTCACAACATTATTTTATCTCTCACTCATTCACACAATTATCCACACCTAATTCATTCATTCGCACACTCATTCTCACTCTCTTTTTCAAATTTCTTACTACCCTCTCATCTACCCCTCTCCCTTCTTCTCACTATCTACCCCTCTCCCTTTCTCACTGTCTACCCCCTTCTCATTATCTACCCTCTCCCCCCTTAGCAGTTCACTTACCTTTCAGAAGTCCTGTGGTGGGCGGGGCGAGGCTTCTACCGAGCTAGAAGCCTCGAGGAGGAGACTGAGGGGTGCTGAACGGTTGCTGAAAGCTTTATGAGCGACCGCTTGGTGCCCCTCTCTCTCCTCCCTGTCACAAGAAAAAAACGGTGCTTCACCCTAACCAGGCCCCTCGCAGTTCTCTGACCCTTGTGGGTTCAGTCCGCCCCTGTTTTTGTCAGTTTGCCATATTCTTTAGTCTGAGGTATTAATTGAGTGAACAACTCAAGTGCTCTTGGTTAAATACATGGATGAGGTGAAATGTTACTTTTCCTAGGATCCCAATTACCCAATGGGCTCCACAGCAAAGCAGCAGGAGGCTGAGATGCTTTTGCACCTTGGTTTTAAAGTAGTACCCTAAGGATTTGCTTTGGATATGGCTTCATAATAAAATACAGGGTCTGGAAAATGATTGTAACAGTCCATTCACCATATAGCAGCTTTAACCATGTGAAAAAAGTCTGCCAACACAGTTGATTTAGATCAAAGACATGACCGTATAATACTCAAGTAAAAATGTACAAACTGATGCTATTGCTAGCCAGTGGGGTTAATTGAAATAAACATAAAATAATCACAGAGTCTGGGCCTGAGTTGACACCAGCATAACTGAATAGTTGATAGGATACTGCTTGGATATCTTGCCTTGCATTCAGAGGTGGACCTTAGGGTTAGTGGTGCCTAGATGCAGTATTTCATTGGAGAAGGACCACACTGTGGTCTGAAATGTCGATATAACACATAACTGCTGAATAAATAATTTCTTATAGACTAATCTTTTGAGTGACAGTCTCTATTTCTGGAATTGGCCGCCCATTTGCTGTTAACCACAAGATTTTGGCATGTGTCTGTGGGAGTTTGTGTCCATTCAGCCAAAATAGCATAAATGAGGTCAGGCAATGATGTTGGACAAGAAAGCCTGGCGTAAGGACATATATGTCCTGCATATATGTGAGCATGAATGTGTATCTGAGCATGAATGTTTATGTATCAGTGAATGTGAGCATGAGTGTGTATGTAAAAGTGTATGTAAAAGCATTTCTACGTCTATATATAAGTGCGTTTGAGCATGAATGTCTATGTTTAAGTGCATGTTACTATAATGTGGTCCATACCTTTATTCCTGTTTTTTAATGTATTATTTCTCAGGATTTAGCAGAGCTTATCATACATATCATAAGAAATAATTTCATATAAATGGTAAGGCCCTTCTATTCATAATGAATAATTGAGGGTGTAATAAAATAAAGAGACTTGAGAATTGTAAGCCAAACTCCATGTTTATTGTATATATATAATACAAACAATGATTAATTTAAATCCGAAAATGTATCTATAAAGCAGAGTATATAAAAATAAGTATAATGCTTGCAAATAAAGATAATAATTTGCAATATACCTGTGGGATACAGTCTCTCAGTAAGCGCAGTATTACTGCCGCCTCAAACTCGCGATTTCACTATCTTATATACCCTGGATCTTAACCAAAAGTTGGCATTGCCACACGGCATGACCTTGACTATGTCACTCAAAATTGTTTACAACGAATAGACATCTGCAAGACCGTGAACATGTCACTCAAAGTTGTTTACAACTAAACCCACCTTGTAAGATTGCGACATGTGACACGTAATTCATACAAAAACAAAGCACAAAGCGCAAATGTCCACAGTTAACCATCATACTTCATAGCTACCTGATATCTACTAGTATACTTACAACATTACAAATGAAAGGGTGAGTATACTAAATCTTAATAGATAAATATATATATTGCATTAATCATGAAGAAATTATAATCTATATATCATCATAAGCCTATAACAGTATGAGAATGAATGTCTATGTATAAGTGAATGCGAGCATGAATGTCTATGTGGAAGTGTATGTGAAAGCGTCCCTATGTCTATATATCAGTGCATGTGAGCTTGGATGTCTATGTATAAGTGCATGTGAGCATGACTGTCTTTGTATAAGTGTATATGAGCATGAATGTCTATGTATAAGTGTATGTGAGCACGAATGTCTATGTATAAGTGTATGTGTAAGTGTATGTGTATGTGTTTGTATGTACGAGCATAGATGTGTGTGAGCACAGATGTGTATGTGTGTTTGTGTGTGAATATGTATATGTAAGTGGTGTGAGACAGATTGTGTGTTAGCATGAATGTGTAGATATACCGTATTTGCTCGATTATAAGATGACCCTGATTATAAGACGACCCCCAAAATCTGAATATTAACTTAGGAAAAAAAGAAAAAGCCTGAATATAAGACGACCCTAAAGGAAAAAAGTTTTACCAGTAAATGTTAATTCATGTAAACTATTTTTTTTAATAAAAGCTATGATTGAGAAAAATATTTTTTTTGTTTTTATTTCCTTGTATTTTCCAACCTGTCCCCCAGTTACGCACATCTGCCCCCAGGCTTGCCACTCCAATATGGCACTGTGGCCCATGATATGCCTTTTAACCCTCTATATGCCACTGTGCCCCATGGTATGCCTTTTGACCCCTATGTGCCACTCTGCCTCCAGAAATGCCTTATACCCCTATATCCCATTCTGGCATTTAGGGGGTTAAAATGCATATTATGGGGCAGAGTGGCATATAGGGAGGTATAAGGCATTCCAGGAGGCAGAGTGGCATTAAGGGAGTTAAAAGGCATTGTATAGAGCACTCTGCCTCCAGAAATGCCTTATACCCCTATATGCCACTCTGGCATTTAGGGGGTTAAAAGGCATATTATGGGGCAGAGTGGCATATAGGGAGGTATAAGGCATTTCAGGAGGCAGAGTGCTCTATTAAATGCCCCCTTAACGCCACTCTGCCTCCTGAAATGCCTTATACCTCCCTATATGCCACTCTGCCCCATAATATGCCTTTTAACCCCCTAAATGCCAGAGTGGCATATAGGGGTATAAGGCATTCCAGAAATGCCCTATGCCCCCATTTAACACACACACACCCTATGCCCCCATTTAACTAACACACACACTCACTCTCTCTCTCTCCCCTCTTACCCCTCTTTCCCCTCTCTCCCCTCTGTCCCTTCTCTCCCCTCTCTCGCCTTCTCCGGTGTGGGGAACTCTCATTTCAGAGGCTCAGCACTCAAATGGTAAGGTGAGTTTATTTCACACAGGCAACGTTTCAACACACAGGTCTTTCCCAAGCCATTTACCATTTACCATTTTTGTAGCTCTCCTCTGAGCTCTCGCCAATATGTAAAAATCCTTCCGGTTTTGGGGGTCTCCAGAACTGGACACAATACTTTGGGTGAGGTCTGACAAGAGATCTGCCTTTTGCTACACAACCCAGCACCCCGCTAGCTTTTTCCGGCATTACATTGCATTGTCTGCTTACCTTTAAGTCATCAGAAATAATTATATGTTAACAGGTATGTTGTGTTGGGGGAAACTGAAATGTTTTTGGTGTATTGTGGTTTTTTTTGTATTTAATTAAGTGATGTCCAGTGTTAGAGCTATCTGCAGTTTTTTAAATAATTTATTGGTGTTGAATAATCCCTGCATTGTGTCTCTGTTAGCGCTGTGTGTATTGATTCTTCTGCTCAAGAAATAATCTCAGTTAAGGCTGGTTTCTGTTACTTGTGAAGGTAAATAATTTATTATTATCTAAAGATTTTCTAAACCATACACAAAAAAACAGAATCCAGTCCCTTAGAGTAAGGAATGAGGTTTCTTGGAAACATTTTTCCTTCTAGAAGTTAAACACACGTTTGCATAGAAAAAGAACAAAAAGTATTTACAAAAGGTGTATCACATATAAGATATTTTTTTGAGGCACCACGAGAATTACATTTGTCTGGTGTTCCCCTCTATGCCAGAAACCTATGAATAATCTTAGCATTGACAATACGAAAAATTAATCTCTTCACCCTTCTGATTTCCCCACATTTATATCACAGCACAACTTAAGAGAATTTAGCATAACTGATGATAACCTTGCCTTGTAAATGGGTGAGATCACACCTCAAAAGACAAGCATTACATGTTTGTTAGCGTGTAGGCCACAACAGGACTGGACTGGCCATGATAAGGCAGCCCTGGCACTTTAAGACCAGTGGTCCCCTGATGACCGCATGGCCGCGATCCGCAAAAGAGATCTGTGCTGATTGAGGCACAGATCTCCCATTTATTGGACAACCTGTATTTTTAACGTTATTGTACTTTCTTCATCTTTTGCACCTCTCTATTATAAGTTGATGTTTTGGTGGACATTTTTAAAGAAATTATGAATCAGTTTAGTTTTAGAGTGATCTGAGATAGGATTCCAGTATAGATATGCCTGGCATTGCAATGGTTAACAATAGCCTCTTTTTCTTTTGCTGTATATAACCTTTTGCACCCTATCATGGGCAGTTTACATTTGCTAATACTTAATAGGCAGCACCCATTAGATTTATTGAATTCTGAATGGTTAACACACCTTGACCACATTTTCTGGGAACGCTGGCAAAAATGCTAATCATAGTCTTTAAAGCTGTCTGTCCCCAGAAAAAGTAACATCTTGTAATTGCTGTCAATGGTCCCAGAAAATGTGTGAAGAGATGACTCCATAGCAGGCAAAAGAACAAAAATTGTGCTAGTGTTTGCAATTCGATTTGGTTTGTTTCATTGGGTCCCTCCTAATTATGGGAGATTCTTATATTTTTCTTTAAAAAAGTTTGTACGAATCCCAATTCACAAGTCTTCTAAAAACCCAGGGGACACAAAGGTAAGTGGGGTGTCTTTGAGGTCCTCTGGCTATCCTCTTTGGAGAGATATATATTGTTGGGGTTATTTTGATGTTTTGGTGGTCATTTTATCCCCAAATTCATGATGTGTGCCTTCCTGGTTAAACTGTAAACTTTTTGAGACCTCTTTGTGACCTTGTAATGCTGACGTACCACGCATAGATAGATGGTGTCTATGTGTTCAGGAGAATTGTGAAATTAATTTGTTTGTGTTTTCTTTCTTGTTCCTGGCAGCCAAGTATGCAGTATCCATCCCAAAATATGATTGGGAGGTATAAAAGTAGAACAAAAACTTAAAAATTCTCTGTTCCCATTAAACTTGTGGTTGTAGTGGACCACCTAGAAAGGTAAGTAAGGTGTCTTTGAAATCTTCAAGGGGTGCACTTTTAAGGAATATATAGTTATAGGGTTAAGTCAAAATATGGGACGTCTACTCTGACATGAGCCTAGTAATTCCAAGTTTAAAAACTGAAATGTGCATGTCCAAATTCAGGACAAGCACCGTTTTTTTGTTTATTTGCTCTGACTATGTGTAGTTTAGTAGTTTCTTGGTGAAACTGTGAAAATGTACTTTTGTTTCTCAATTTCTCAGTTTTTTTCTTTAATATTTTCTTCATAATAAATGGTGGTTTCTATAAGTATATATTATTATTATTTCAAAAGGAAGACTTACTTGTCCTGAAAAAAAAAGATATATATATTATTTGTGGGGGTAAACTAAATGAGTTGGGAATCACAGTTAAATAAAGATATAACAAAACAAAAAACTTCCAAAAACTGCTTGCTTAAAACTACTGGCAGTACACCAATACTGGCGTATCTCCAAAACGGGTATGTTTGTTTACGAGACATTCTCATATTTTTACCCATACATGTTTTATGGACTGCTGCAACAAAAATATTTTGAAAATTATAGGGTTATTAGGACTGTCATAAATTAATTATCGTTTAACAAATGTTTTGCAAATGTTTGCATTGTTTTACAGACTGTTTAGCAAGTCATTTTGCACATTTCAAGTTTGTTAGGCGTGCTATAAATTTATTTCCGTGTTTATTATTTACTGTAAAAGTGATTTCTGTGTTTTAAATAACTTTTTTCATTAAATTATTAAAATAAACTTGAAAATGGTTAATGTCATACTTAAAATATTATTTAACATTATTCAGACTATACCAGAGCTCTCCCAGTTCATCCCAACCCATTGTAATTAGGACTGTTATAAAAATGAGTTGCTGTTTAACAAATGTTTTGCAAATGTTTACTTCCAAAGAATAATTTGCAGACTGTTAAGCAAATCATCTTCCACATTTTAGCTCTAAGTTGTTTTTCGGAGAGCAAAATGTTTGTTTGCATTTTTATTATTTATTGTGAAAGTGATTTATGTGTTTTAAATAACTTGTTTTCAGTAATTTATTTAACCCCTTCACGGCAATGCACTGCATTGGTGACAAAGCCTGTACATGTGCGGGTAGCTGTTTAATACCTGCATGGTATCCACAAGTGAGGCTTTCCATGAATCATGGGAGGGAAGCCCTCCCCCGAAAAAAATGGCCCCCGCTGCCATCTTTGGTGGCTAATCAAGTGCTTAGGAAGCGATCAGCAATCGCATCCTAAGCATAATTGGTGTTGCTGGCATGCCTCAATATCATGCATGTCAGTAGCACAAGCCCCTGCCCCGATCGTCTTGTGCTTGCTCCAAAGAGCAACCACAAGCGTCATCAGTGGATGGCGTTACCGCCACTCACAAGATGGCCGCGCCAACTGTCAGATCCAGATTGGATTCAACCATGCAGATCAATGGAGCCCAGCTCCCTAATCACAATGTGATTAGTAAAATAAAATAAAAAATAATTTAAAAAAATAAATGTCGCATGGAAATAATTAAAATATTGGCATTTTAAATGCCCATGGGGTGTCTAGTTAAAAAATGATTTGATGGGGTAAAACAAATTGGCCAGCTTCAAAAATGTCCCAAATATGGGCTGAAGTTGCTCTGAGCCAATGCGGGGAGAGCTGCGAGTGAATTTTAACCATTTCACGCCCACGTCCCTCGTTAACGTTACAATGAGAGCAGCGGGTAGAGGTTGCTGCTCCCATTGCTGTGTGTGTTTAAGGGGCTTCCACGATACCCCCAAACAAACCTAGGTGTTATCACTGTACTCAGGAGATATTGCTTAACACGAATTGGGTTGTTGTCTTGCAGTGGCATATGTCAGGAGCTCTTAATTCATACCTAAAGTGCAATGTGTGTGGAAAGGTACACAAAAAATTATCGCCACAAACTTCCACAAAGGCTAGTGGTAGAATTAGTCAATGGAAAGCATTTGAAATACCCTAGGGTGTCTAGTTTAACCAAAATGTCATCTATATACCTTCCCCAGAGGACCAGGTCAGCCCTCCAGCCATGCTCACCCCAAATTTTGTCCAACTCCCTATCTCTCATATATATTTGCATAGCTGGTATTTGCATGAACCTAGTACCCATGGCGTTTTCAGGCATTATCTTGCACTCGCAACGGGCACATTATTAAACATGTGAGTTGATTGCTTGATCCTTAATTTGACTGACCTCTCAATGTATCCGTTTTAAGGACTTGTTGGATTCAACACATGATACCCACATAAAATGCATTAAAATGTAAATATAAGCACTTTGATACAAAAGTAAAATTATTAAAATAACAGATATTTTAGAAGGGTGTCAATACACCTTGTACACGCTAAAACATAATAAAGTTGACACCCTTAAATGTGAAACAGATAAGAGATCTTCTGTAATAATTACACATGTCTATTAAAGTACCGTATTTGCTCGATTATAAGACGGCCCCCGAAATCTGCATATTAATTTAGGAAAAAAGAAAAAGCCTGAATATAAGACGACCCTATAGGAAAAGTTTTACCAGTAATGTTAATTCATGAGCATTTCCTCTGAAAAAAGCCTCGTATTCATCAATCGAGCAAATATGGTATTTTAAGTTTAGAAGTAACATTTAATTGTATATTATGAACACCGTGGTGCTTATTTTGTCCATTTGTTGGATATGTATTTGTCTCAGTCTTTTTCTGCTGACTGTGATTACAAATCATACATCAATACAATTATAAAATGGTATTTACATGGAATATGCATACCTTAAACCAGTACAGCTATAACACAGAATTCAACTTTTATTTTAACAGGTGCAGAAACAGTGAATTGATTTTTATGATATGTTGCCTTTAAGAAGAATTCAATTTGTTATTTTTATTCCACATACATAATTCATTACTTTCTCCATGGACTAGATTTCAGTATAGAACCATTTACACCCCAGCTCCATCGGTATTCTCTCCTTATACATGCTGGCTTCGATCAAATGAAAGAATGCAGTATATCTATCACACAGATTAATTTGGCCAGTCCATTGGCTGTATGAAGAAGATTAATGATGTGCTATCAAGTATGTGGCAGCTTTGCCAAGCACAACAAGCAAAATGAAAATCAGTATGATCCACGGGTTTTTCTCATTGTACCCTCATACTGTCGAATTAGGGATATCGGTTGAAATACAGTACACTTTTGATTTGATCTTGCATTATTAAACAGTAGCACTGGTAACTGATAATGTGTAATTATTTATTAAAGTCGTGGCCATCAATCTAATGCCTTGTTTCCTCTTTCAAGGTTTAGAAAACCATAGGCAAAAAAAGTTAGTGAAATCTGTTTCTTCTAAAGGTAGCATTTGAATTTTTGGAATAAGAGTAACGATTTTCCAAATGCAGTTCTATGAGTTGAAAACAGAAAGTATCTTATAGTGGTGGTAGTAAATTGCCTCTAAAGATGTATTATTTATAACATCTATATTTATACATCTATATTTCACATTTAAACCCAGCTGCCCAAACCTCAGCCAGACAAAAGTCACATAATATGCCCTATATTGTCTTATCGGAAATACATACACCAGAAGGGACCACATAGAAAGCAAATAATAGAAGTATGGAAATTAACAAGATTGGTACTACATGCCGCCAAAAAACCCCCTCTTTGTGACTCTGTATGCCCCACTGAGTTGAAAGTAAATCACACACGAAAATAAGGTTTCTAGTTGCAGCCAACAAGATTAACATCAAAGCAGATCTAGGTGATATGTGTCTTGTAGATAACTATCCCTTGGATATGAATGGTAGTTTTTTAGTTAAACCAAGAGGGGCAGAAGGGTCTAAGAAGCAACAATGCTGCAATGGGTTTTGTGCTTGAGTTCTTATTTATAGTATGCATTTGTACATGTTTCTAGTAATATATTGGTTGTGGAAATGTCCAAATTTAGTTTTTGTAAGAAAAAGTATTATTGCAGAGTTGATTGCTATATCATACCACCTGATATTCTGCATGTTCGGTGGGACACCTGTTCTTCAGATGAACGAACATGTAGTATATGTTAACCATGCATCACGTTCTTAGATGTTACAGCTAATATGTCCATTTTCCACAAAGATGTTGGAACATGGTGGCAACAAATGAGGTCCTTGGATTCCAAATCCAGACACGTTCTTTCATTCCTTTGCTGTGGTTATATTAGCCAATCTTGATTACATGTAGATAAAGATTGAGACAACATAATTAGTTTTATAATGTAAAATATTTTCTACATAATAATTATAAAAACTCTGCTGGCACATTGAAAAAGAAAAGACATTCAAACGCTGGTTTGTATGTTCAAAATATGTGCGTAATTTATGGCTTGATTAATGCTCTTGACTAGGTGTTCCTTGCTAATGATTGTAATAATAATTTATGGAAATTGCACTCATTAGTAAAACTGAATATGTAAAAGGTACAGGTCTGTTACACGTGCATTGTCTAAAGATAATACAAGTTTTTGACATAAAATGCACAAACGAGTGATAAATTATCCCCATCTGTCTTAATGTAAACCGGTAATCAGTCTTTAACAATTATCTCACCAGAGCTAAATAAGTTGACATTGCATGGAATTGTTCACCTAAGCACATTTCTAAATTAAGTGCGCCCTGCAGTACTATGCCTTCCAATCAAATGCTTCTTATTCATAAAATCAATTTGCAATATCCAGCACACATGCATTTTTAATATTTCAGTCCAAGTGATTAATTGCAAATTGAATGTAGTATGAGAATTCCATGTGGCTTACAGCTCAGTTTGGTCTCATATTTTTCGTTAATATTGTGTAATTCACCGACATAAACAACAGGGGAACGATTTAGCAACGTGTTAAAATGCTGATTGCTGTGAAATGACATTACATTCAATGAAGCACATTTTGCAAAACTGCAGATAATATCAAGAAATGAATTGAAATATTGTAAACAGATTTCCATATTTTCCAGTATCGGATACAAGTATATATCCGACGATAAAACATACATTTTTAAGCAAAAACTTAGGAGAAGGTAATTTACCGGGAATTGTTTTGCATTTCAATTATAATAGACAGAGGAATTTTAGAACTTTTTACATTCAATCGGAATTCCAGAAAATATGGTATCCTTTTTTACCTTTCAATTTATTGCATATTTTCAATAATATAGATTTGTAAGCCTTTTCATACATATTCTATTTAAGGATACTTTTTATTGCCAATACACGTGTTTTTTTTTCAATAAAAACATCCGTCCATGTGTTTATTCTGTTTTTACAAAGGTGCACTGTTTTCCATTATAACATCTGTGGAGACCACGTTTGGTAATTGGGCAGTAATTTTTAATGAACCTTACCCAGAAATCTTATCAATATTTCCAGGAATATGCTTTGTTCCCATGGCAATGTTCCAGATTGTCACATTTATATTAACTCAGTAGTTCTTTTTTTTATAAAATATTAATTTAAAATACAGTGATTTGTTTAAAAAAGAACTAGTCATGTATGTATTTAACACACGCATATACATTATAGCACTAACCATGTAACATGCGCCATAAAAGGACTACTGAAAAAACTCAGTAGGCTGTAAAAATACTACATCTAAGTGTATTTTTTAACAGAGAAATGTATATTCACTAAACCAGGAGCCTGCAGGTGAGTTGAACCTTTTCATCTTTACATGAACTCACTAGGACTGGAGCCTCATAATGCAGACCTAAGTCAAAAAGTCAAAACGATCAATTCTGCAAACTAGGATAGTGAATACACTCTTGTGTTGTGCATTATTCCTTGATAACCACTAGGATGTCTATTTAACTATGCATTATGTATAGTCATGGGCCTGAAATATTCAACTCTTGCTAACTATTAGTTTTCATACATAACAGCTACCCATTTCTTAAAAACCAGACAGAGCCCAGCTATGTTTACCCTCCCCTAGTGTGATGGGGTTAGATTATAGTTTAACACTTTGGGGAGTCATAGTACTCAACCATTCCACTTTCCATGCAAAAAAAAATCGGATCACAGCAAGGGTAGTGGTATATGCTCCCTTCTGTTGATAACTTACACCAATCTAATACCTCTGCTCTATCACTTTGTTTGGACTCACTTGAGGTTCATGCTATCCAGCTATGTATTCCCTTCTATTTCGTATTGCTGTCGTATATCGTCCCCTTGGCCCTGCTAATATCTTATATTGACCTTTCCTCTGATGTCCCCAGTGTCATCCTTGGAGACTTCAACACCCTAGTAGACACACATTTGAGCCCAATGGCTTCCAAACTCCTTTCCATTACCTCCTCCTTCGATCTCACACAACATACTAACTCCCCTTCTCATGATGATGGACCTTATTTTTTTCTAGCTAGTGGTCTCTTCCCTTTCCCTCTCTCTGATCAACACTTCCTATCCTGCTCTCTCACCTTGCCTATTACTTAATACCCTAAAGTTCAATTCTAGGACTCCCTACCTCACTTGGCAAACTAATCTCTACCTTTGATTCTTTCAATAGCGCTTGTATGGCGATAACACCCAGATCTACCTATCCTCTTCTGATCTCTCTCCCTCACTCCCTCTTGGATCATACAACTAACTACCTTGTCTTTGTCTCTTACTGGACATCTGTACAATTTGTAAAACTTAACCTTTAAAAAAACAAACTTCTTATTTTTTGTCCATCCAATGCTAACCTTCCCTCAACAATATAAATTGTGCAATCATCTCCCTGTTCCCTCACGCTCATTGCCATGGTGTCACCATGGACCTCTCATTCACCTATCTCATCCAGCCTCAAAAATCTGCAGTCTCCATCTTAAAAACATTGCTTGCATTCCTCCCTTCCTAACACAAAATGCCACTAAGGCTCTTGTTCATATCTGCATTTTCTCCATCCTTGACCTATTAGTTGGTCTCCCTCATACCCATCTTGTCCCTCTACAATCCACCATGAACGCTGCTGCCAGATTTATCTTCAATATCCATCACTTAACTAACACCTCCCCTCTGTTAGTCTCTTCACTGGCTGCCTGTGAGCTTCAGGATTTATTTCAAAATCCTGTTTCTTACTTTTAAAGCTCTTCATAGTGGTTCCCCTATTTAGATCTCACTCATCTCCACATACACTCCCACCCAGTCTCTCCACTTATCCAACAATCTCCCTCTGTCCTGTGCTATGAATTCTAGTTCTCATGCACCCTTGCAAGGTTTCTCCATTGCGGCCCCTATCCTCTGGAATGCCCTCACCGACCTATCCATCTTTCCCTCTTCCTTCAATCCTATGAAAAATCCCCCAAGACCAAGTTCTTTAACTACACCCACAACCTTACTTGTTGACGCCCTTCCTCTAACGTTTACTTCACCATTTCTTGTCCCTTACCTGTCTTCGGACAATACTTATATAGTGTAGCTGGTCCTTCCCTAGAGTAGCACTTTTACCTCTTGTGTGATATACCCCAACTCCTTCTAAATTATAAGCTCAGTTGAGCAGGGCTTTCCTTGCCTCTTGTTTCTATAAATCAAATTATTATGCTATTTACTACTTGTTATGTAATGTTTACCTATCGTACAGTGCTGCAGAATATGATGGCACTATATAAAACAATATTAATAAGAATATGTGACAAAGACTCAAACATACTAAATGTAAAAAAAAACTACAGAAATCATTAGGCAGACATGTAATGTTTCTACAGTTTTTGTTTTCCATTGTGAAGTATTTGACAGCTCCTGCTTTATAGTAGGCTATGATGTGTCCCACTGAGATAAACACAGGAGTTCATGTCTAATCATAAAATCCATAGGCTCTTCCATCACCAGGTTGCAAATGGTTTTCATTTTTTTCCTTACAAACGCTAGTTTTAGAGACCTGTGAAAATGGAACCATCAGCAGGAGATGAGTTATGGATAAGGTGATCTGGGAATTGTACTCTTATGATAGAATCCCTTTTTCCATACTAGTGTGTTAGTGGTGTTGAGTTTTTTTCCCAAAGTATGTTTGTTTTTTTGTGTCAATCTTATACTGTCAGGACCCAGGCAAGCAGGTCAGGTAGAAGCCCAGTTGCAAGTGATACCAGGGGCTCTGTCTGTACCCCTTGATGCATCATGACTAGTAGGTAGGTACAGATAGACACAAAACAGATAGAAAAGCTGGACTGGGACTGGCAAGGCAGATGCTGAGAAAGTACCAGACAAAGACCAAAGCCCTCTGGCAGGGCACACGGCTGGACAGGTAGGTGAGTCTGGAACAAAGCTGGATCGTGAACGTAGCCAAGGTCATACACAGGAGATGAGAACGAAGTACACAGAACTTTAGCTGCAAACAGACTAACAGGAACCAAGGCCAAACAATGCAAAGGCCCAGACTGAAGGGCAGAGCAGGTATATAAGGGCAGAGCTAAACTCAGGTAACGTGGCTCAGCTGTTCCAAGTAATTAGAAAGGGGCGCTCCTGAGGGTAAAGGGTAGCCTCTAGTGGCTGCAAGTAGACATGAAAATGTTATAATTATCAGATAGCCTAGGCTAGTGTTAGAATATTCTTTGTCTTGAATAATCTAATCTTCTCCAGTGATCAAACAGCAATCAAGACCACAGCTTCAATGTCTATTAATTAGGTTTATTAGATAACAAATTATCAATTCATACAATACCAATGCTGGAACAAATGTTGATAAAAGGTATTAAAAGGTATTGTAGGCTCAGTATCTTGGTGAGATGTAGATGAGAGCGTGGAAAGAGCGTAGAAAGAGCGTAGAAAGAGACCTTGCCCTTGTCGTCATGCCAATTTATACCCCTTTACACTTGGTTAGGGTATACGTAAAGGAATCCTATTGGAACAGTAATATGATACACCAGCATCCCACAGAAGACCCTCTAAGCTACGTCACTTAATTGATACCATATGTTCCTAGCACTCAAGTTACATTTAGGCCTAAAATGTGCAGAACAAAATAAAAGTATAAAACTGATTTCTTACATTTCCCCCTGTTTATGGTTATGTACCATAAAATAAATGTTTGCTGTCCATTCATACAACATTCGTATCACATTCGTATCACATTCAGTGAGTGCAGGAAGATATGTAGGAAGATACTATTACTATAAAAAAGGATCTGTGGAAGACTGATGCATCCTACGTCTTAACATTTCCCTTAATACGATCTCTCCTTGCTTTATCTTCTCTCGAATAGTTAAATATGATTTTCTTATTCTACATAATACACATATTTGAAAAATAATACACATAAAAGACACAAATAAAACAATAATAAATGGGTGTAACAAAACATTGGTAACAGCGGAGCCAACAGATGATTTTGCCATAATTTCTGTTGACTTAGCAAAGTTTTTCCACCAAGATGTACCTGAGACTATTGACCATTCATGTTCTATGTTTTTGAGTTTACCTTGCTCATGTTGAAATACAATCTGTGATATATTAAAATTCCAAATTATTGTTATAAATTTACCATCTAAAAGGAGAGGTTTGGAATGGAGATAGTTTACCTGAAATGGACTTGATTCTTTAAAGATTTTGTTTTCACACACAGATATTGTTGGTGAAGTAACATTTACATCTACACATTTCCTTTCAGAATTTTTCAATCTTAAACAACACTGATAATTCCCATTGTCATTGAGAGTAGGCTGGTCTTGATGATATGTAAATCTTTTCTCAGACCATTCTACTCTACCTACTAGACCTCTATGTATCATACTCGAATTTACATTAGAAAAGCTTCCCAGGAACTCATCACCCTTAGTCCATGTCATTAAAGACTCAGGAGGTAACACCGACTCAATACTACATGTCAACACTAATTGATCCCTTCCTTCTAGGATCTCTATAGAATTAGGAAATACTTCTATATTAGGAATAATCAAATCTGTTACAGTAATTGCCATTTCCACATTTACAAACTTTGAATCCCTAAATGCTTGTATTTTCCATACTATAGGTGTATTTGATATGTTATTTTTTAGTATTGTTCCTGGTTGCAGAAATTTATACCATACTTGTTCCGTGTATAATACCTTTGTTCTAGTTTCTCCATCTTTAGTTACTGTCAAACCTGGAGTATTTGGTGCTAGATCTCCAGACCAATCTACTATCACATCACCATGTATAACTACACTCAAGTATGCTACTTCATTTATAATATGATCCCAAGACCCAAATTTATCATCATCTTGTGTGTAGGTCCCTTTAGTCCAACTAAATAAATGTTTAGGCCCTATCGTAACATTTAACCTTACATTACTTTGTCTAGTAAAGTTAATTCTAATGTTACATACTGATAAGTACCCTTTCATTACCCCAAAACACACATGACCATTGAAATCATCAATTTCTCTTTTCTTCTTAATTATGTCTGGGAACCCTTGAGTATTGTTAAATTGTCTATACATTGGTTGTCAAATCTGTAGATCTTCTTGACTCTGTAGATCTTCCTTAGATCCGTCAATCATCGCTATTGTCACCGTCAGAACTGCTAGAAACAAAAAGGATTGTCTCTTCTTGAATGTCAGATGTCTTTGCCATGATGGAATTTTTAATAATTTGGATTGTCCATTTGACTCTTATATACAACCTAAAAAACACAACAGATATGCAGCATCAAAATCTTAGCTGATACAACACATTTATTATTATAGCAGCTCACTATAAAACATAATGTAAAGTTCTAATATGATTCTTAAGAACTTGTTTAAAATGATTAACATTAAAAACTGCATAATTTTATCAAATAACCAAATAGCACATTATAACACATGAATTTGGACCATGAGATGAATTTTAAGAATATGGACAATAGTAAATAATTAATACTTCAATTGATTACGGAAAAACATATTTGATCAATACAATACATAGTAATCCTTTTTAGTCATGACGCAAAACCCTGTTCTCATGAACTAAATTAAGGTTTTGAATCAACCTGAGAAGCAAGAAAGGAAATATCCCTAACTTGTACTTCTGCAAATGATGGACACTATGTAGTTGCAGTTTAACATATACAACATATCACATTACAGGATCTTAATTAACAGAATAAAACAAAACAACACAAAACTAACATATAACACATCTGATGTTGTTCATATATTTTTTCTTATAAATAAATTAACTTATTCACAACATCTTCATAGAAGACAGAGTGCAGGGATACAGTACGAATTAGAGTTAATTGCTATACTAGCTCCCTATATACGGTACTGAATCAACATAGATCTACGTATTATAACTCTCACGACACTTACAACAAACATATTCCTGTGTAGTTCCCGTGTTAGGTAAATTTTCTTTATTAACTTCAATCTCCCTGATTTGCCTAATAATTGGAGTGTAAAGTAAATCTCTTTGAGGTGTTACAGCTCTGTTAGGATATACATTTGGATCTAAACCGTAAACAAATCCATTTGATTTTCTTTTCTCTTTTAATTTTTTATTATAGAGAAATTTGTCTTTTAAAATGTCCCAGTTTCTTGCAATAGAAACAGTGAAAAGACTCTTTATTCCAAAACCTGTGTCCCCTGGGATTCTGCATCTGCTTTTGTTTAAATTCCTGAGGGGGAGAAGGGGGGTGAATTAAATGTGGTCTCTCCTTTCTACCTATATCCTTGCTATTAACCATGTTAACTACAGACACATTCATTTTAACCCCTTCATGTCTGCATTCTCTCCGGATTTTATCAATAAATGCAGCAGCATCCTCAAGTGTTTTCATATCCGAAGCAATTGCTATACTAGTAGGATCCAGGTAGTTAAACTTTTTAACAAAAACTTGAATCATAGAGGCAGGACATTCATCATCAGAAATGTTAAAAACTAATCTGTAAGCCTGCTCAAATCTTAACAAGAAAGAAAATGGATCCTCTGAAATTGTAGGTTTCAGATTTTCTAGTATGTCAAGTGTTGGATTTGCATTTCCAGTTGTAAACTTAATCAACTGCTGGAGTCTATCCTTATCCGTTCCATGGATAATTTTATCATCCTCCACTATAGGAGCACTTATTGGAGCTACTAACCTTCTACTCATGTATGTAGGTAACCAAAGCTTAAACAAAATATTTTTCTCTCTATTAGACAAATTATGCTTCTCTGTATTAGACTCAAATACATCTGCATTACCAAATGCATCCAAATTAGAATTATACGGTGGTATTTCTTTAAGTAATTTCATTAATTCACTTTGTATTTGTAATTTTAGTTTTGCCGCTTTGTTTCTAAGCTTCTTCCTTTGCAGTTCCTGTTTTGAACTGACCTCTGGATCATCCTCTACGTTTTCTGGAATTAAGCTTTGTCTTTGTCTATCTCCCCTTGTAATTACACAAACTTGTTTCAAGTCTTTCTGCAACTTTGTAATTAACAAGTTCTTAATTTCTAAACAATCCGACAAATCAGAAATCTCTTCATTCAATAAATCACATTTAGGACATTCCTTTTCTATTGCACACACATTGTGCATCTCATTTTTAACCATGTCACTACTCTGTGAATTACTTTGACTAACATCATTATTAGTCAGATTATCACCACCATCAAGTAATGTATTAAAAATCTTAATCATTTTCATTACATTTCTCAACTTTTGTTTCTCCTTATTCCCAGAAAATATCTTTTTGTCTATCTTCTTATTTGCATCTTCACATTGACGCCATAAATCATGCCACAAAACTGAATCACTAGCCGTAAAAGGAACAAACGTAAATTCAAGTTTACTTCCGGAAGACAAAGTATTAATAAAATCCATACTTACCGTAGATCAGTTGCTTGCTCAATCTGCTCTCAGGACGATGCACGGTTCTGGAATGCTCTTCCTTCTCACCACGTGGTCTGGTAATGGTCTGGTAGAGTCGAATTACACTTTCTTCTGATCACTTCTAGGTTTTTTTGTTTTTAGTCAGAGGATCTCTTTGATCTCTTCAGACAACTGCACACTATCCCCCCTTTGTCGGAAGAGGAAAAGTAAAAAACAAACGTGCAGTAAAGGCTCGCCGTAAAAAACTGACTAAAGACTGGCTGGCTCGCCAATTTGTTAGAATATTCTTTGTCTTGAATAATCTAATCTTCTCCAGTGATCAAACAGCAATCAAGACCACAGCTTCAATGTCTATTAATTAGGTTTATTAGATAACAAATTATCAATTCATACAATACCAATGCTGGAACAAATGTTGATAAAAGGTATTGTAGGCTCAGTATCTTGGTGAGATGTAGATGAGAGCGTGGAAAGAGCGTGGAAAGAGCGTGGATAGAGCGTAGAAAGAGACCATGTGCTTGTAGTCATGCCAATTTATACCCCTTTACATTTGGTTAGGGTATACGTAAAGGAATCCTATTGGAACAGTAATATGATACACCAGCATCCCACAGAAGACCCTCTAAGCTACGTCACTTAACTGATACCATATGTTCCTAGCACTCAAGTTACATTTAAGCCTAAAATGTGCAGAACAAAATAAAAGTATAAAACTGATTTCTTACAAGCTTTTGCAGCACAGATCTCAATCATAGCTCCTACATGGCCTCCTCACTATCTAATGAATATGTGCACCAGGATATGTTAAACCCGTTGAATCCATTGAGGTGGCTTACAGAGCCAAAATTATGAAAATGATGTTACTGTCAAAATGTGTGGACCGGGTTCTATACAATACATATGCTTCATGTGCAAACAACATGTATGTACTACTACTTACAGTATACATGATACAAGGTGGGTTAAAGCCAAGCCAAAAATTATTTTTTTTTAGTTACTTCTACTATTCGGTTTGGCATATATGGAGAAATACCGGTAATTGAGAAAATATTAGAGTTTTGGTTTCTGTTTTTACCATTATATTATGACCATCTGCAAGGTATTTCTGAATGGCCCAACTAGTCCGGCAAAAAAAAAAAAGGTTTTTTTTTTATAGGTAAAGTGTCAACTGTTTATATGGTTGTCATCTAAATCTATAAGAAAACTGGCCCAGCCTCCAATGCGGAAAGATATGCACTGTCCACCGAGTTAAATAAATCTTTTTTTTTTTTTTAGATCAATAAAATAACCGCAGAAACTGTTGAATACATAGCTCACCCACTTATATAAAACAAAATGTACACTGCTCCATTTATTATCAATTATGAGATTTATTTTAATTTTATTTTTTTTTCCTTTCACAGAAAACATGGATTTCACAGATAGAAACTGCCATTTCATCATACGCAGAAACATATGAATCTAAAAGAATATCTGTCGGTTGCCAACCAGCAGAATCCACAGAAATATAATTATAGATATTACAGTGAATTGTGATGGTACATGCTATATTAATTTAATGTAAAGTTTTCTGCTCAGTTTTAATTTTTTATGAATGTATTTTCATATGAACAGTGTTTATATATATAAAAAAGAAAAACAACTGACCTTCTCTGCATTTTAGAGAGTTCTAGGTCAGTGGCTTATTTTCTTTGAAAAATTAGATACATTTTGTAAGAAAAGTGTTTTACTGCAGTTACAAAATGTTGTAAAAGAAAATATTAGAAGAGGACAGACTGAAGTTTTAGTTCAATATTTTAGTGTCCCAGATTATTATTAATTGAATTAAACTTTGACTTTTTATAATTTTGGCTGGGAATATGTAATTCTCATATAACACAAAATCAAGCACTGAAAAAAAAAAGAATACAATGACAGGTCTGGTAAGGTAGATTTTCTTAGCAGCTCTCTTTCCCTCATTAGTCTACTATGAACAACCCTTAGTCCCTGTTAACATAAAACTGACTTGGAATCAATGGAATGGAAGTTAAAGGCTAAAGAGCCATCTGCTGGCCAATGAAATTATGGGCTTTTATAATAATGTATGTTAAAATATAGAGCTACCAACAATAATGTGTGTAAACTAATAACAAAATGTCAACAGCAATATATCACCTAGTCAATCAACCCATGCATTAAGCAAAATTCCTTAAAGTAAAATTCATTTGTTTATTAAAAAGTAAAAAAAGTAAGTAACTTTGTGTCATCCACCTTCTGGTCCACCTCTTGTAAGTGCCGTGAGGTCTTCTGCCCCGACCCGCCGCCAGGGATGTCCACCGTCCAGTATCCCAGGCCGCTCAATGGATCCTTGTAGCTGCTTACTCCGGCTAGCCCCGAGCCTCTCTTGCTTTTAATCTGGCGTACAAAATGATGTGGCATTCCACCTGGCTCTCCGATAGTCGTATCTATGCTTGTTTATTACTAATGCTGTGTTTGACGCAGCTTGACCTCAACTATTCTGTTTTCCGGCTCCCTGACTACGTCTTGACTATCCTGCGTGTACACCCCTAAAGTTGGTCCCTGGTCTTGGAGTATCATACGAAAGTTCCACAAATGAATAATCCCCACTGAATGGATTATTATTTAATCTGATAGCACGTTTATAAAATTTTGGATTTTCAAGTCTAGCCAATTTTTGAATTTTAAATTTACAATATAATTTCATTATTTAATAAGAATAATATATATGTTATAATAATAACATGTCGATATATATCCACAAGACTCCGCTGTAGTTAGAAAGGTCTATTTTTATTTATCATTTTGTTATACAGATTAGAAAAAACAAATAACGGTTCAGCAAGCATCCTTCCATTTCACTCCATGACAAAACCCTGCTGGAGCTTAAGATACCAATGTACAGCTGCGGATATATTTCCAAAGTGTGTACTGGAATTACGTCTCACAACGTAAGGCACCACTACACAATCACAAGCTGTAAACACAACATTGAAAGAAAGTAGGCCAAATACTCATGCAGAACAGCGTACGCATACTTTGTATGATCCAGTTAACGAAATATATTGTAATAAAATTGCAGTGCAAACTTCAGCAGGAAAGAACCCACTAAATCCACAAGAACCCATAACAAAAGCTTCAGATATTGACTAGATGATAAAAAAAAAATAACGGGTGCCATTCTACTTAACAGAGAGGTGAGCAATTGGCTTCATATCCCCTTTGACATTGAATGTCCGTGTTCCTTTCTGAGGTAAGCATTCCTTTCCAAAAGATTTTAAATTGATGAACTGCTCGACTGGGAACATGAGTCAAGGTGATAACACAAAGAAGTCTACAGAGTGAATGGGAGTTTGCTCGCACTACTTTCATATTGTAAACTCATTTTTAGTGCTCCACACACCCCATTGCTACCGAAAACAACATTTTGTATTTGGCAACATAGAAGTAGTAACACCGAATAGCAAAACCTATACATTCTTGATTTCCTATGTTTAGTATCGTACAGATCGCAAAAAATATGCACTAAGTAAGGTTAATAATGGATTAATGGGAGAACAACACATCCTGTCATCAAAAACAGTTGTCTATCTAATGATCACTATGAAATATGATAATTCTATTACAAAAATCAAATGTTGTGGGTATCCATATTAAAATAAGATACTTTTCACAAGCCGCAAACTGACAGCAATTTGATATAAATGCACACTTCAGCCCTATTTTTATGTTAAATGTATTTTGGAGTCCATTTTGCATAGACTCTAGTGCATTTTACTGCACATATTGGTGCAGGCATTCTAATTATAGGCTCTCTCATTCTAGTTATTGGAGTTGGAAAATGAACCATCTGTCTGATTAAACTCCTCCCCCAGCTGCCTCTTCTAACGCGGGGAGCATTTGTCAGTACACTTCCTGCACATGCTCAGTAGCACTCCCATGCTAGTCAATGAGAGTAAAGCTACCACTGGAATAGATGGGAGTGCATGTGTAGTATCAATGAAGTATCATTTTCCAAGTTCATTAACTAAAAAAAATCCATGCACCAATTTACATGCAGTTATGCATCAATGCAAAATGGGCCCCCATATATGTTAAAAATAAAAATACACTTTAGGGGACTAGACTGTTCCTTTAACAAAACAGATTAACAAGTGTGAACAAAAATACCACTGTATTTAGCAATACTTAAGATTAGCAGCAAAGAAAAATGTTGCAATTGCTACACCAATAGTTATACATGACATTGGTATATGAAATTCATCTTTTTACTTAAGTGCGGCAACAGGTAGCAAGGGAGTCTTACAGAAAAATACTGTGATCATAGAAGTCAAGGTGCGGAGAGTGGAGCTATATCCTGCCAAACTCTAGGTAAGCCTGAGAAACAGGCAGAGAGGAGTATGTCTTAATGGATCCATTCATGCCGAGATTCCTACATAAAATAAAAAAGGCCTGATCCTTACATGACACTTACTTCTCAGCTAAAACACTACTTTGCTCCTTTTCGTAAGGTATATATAAGGTATATATCTGATTTAGTATATTCTCCCTCAAAAGGGGGTTTTGCACAAGGGTGAGTTGACTGGAAAGTTGTATATTCATCTACCTGCTCTGAGAATAGCTCGGCTGGCCTGGTTTAAAGTTTATTTAAATCGGCAAGCTGTTGCAAGTCCTCTTATAGTCAGAACAATGGTTTATGGTTGGCCTTTTTCACAGAGTTATTATAACACACAGCGAATTCAGGAAAAGAGGGATTAACACAAGTATTCAATCTACCATCTTGTTCAATTGCTGCAATAAAACTTCTACGTTTTCCAACTTTTTTCCTTGTCAACATAAATGAGAACAATGGGAAATAGATACACGTGGGATAGAAATCTATTTAGAACTTAGCACAAAAATAGTTTACAATCCTATGGCACAGAGCAATCACAGTAACACAAACTAAGGGTGGAATAGTCATTCATAAAATCACATGAACTTGCACAATTCAAACCAAATATATGACTCAGTTACACAATTCACAACTGACATGGCACTGACATATACCCACTAATCTCACAACTATTCACAAGTTCCCAGTTCAACCCAGCGCCACATTTCTTAGTCATTGTGATTCCATTCATTTTACACAGCGCAGCTCCGACACATATCACACACAAGACAACCGAGTGACCGACATGGGCTTGCCTTACTTTTGTACTTGTGATTACTTACATGGTGTAATGGTGTAATGTACAACTGGCAGTGTATAGGGTGCTAGCACGTTAATTGTAAGACCGGAAACCGTGGTAAATGAGCACACAAAGAGGTAGCTGGAGATGCATTGTAGTGAAAATAGTCATATTTGCTTATTCATGCCCATGTACAGTCTTGAGACTAGGTCTTGCAATTTTCACCCCATATACATAGAGCTCTCAGAGGTAGAAGTGTATTTTTCTCCTAGTTTGACACAGAGGGCTATAATTGCTTAAAAGCAAAGGCGGAAAAGTGATTTCTAAGAACATAATCATGCCATTCTTTGATTACAATGTGGGTTAACAATGGGCGAGGAATGACATTCTAGTAAACTATTGCACAATTTAACTAGAATTATTCCCTACATACACACATGCACGCACATGTAGACAAAAAACAAAAAGTGGCATAAAAAATGAGGCAATGGCTTCCACACAGAATTAAAGATGATCCCACTCCTTTATTTTACTATAAACCAGAGCGAAAACGCATTTAAAACTTAATAATAGGTAGAAGGCTTACCATTAAGCTTAGTGGTAAGAGAAGTCCAATCGAGTACATGGATAGTACGCAAAAAGACTTGTACTATTCTCCATCATCATAACCATGGGGAAACTGCCTGGGAGGCTAGTAGGGCTGCAGAGCTGTAGTCTAATAACACAATTCCCTTTCTGAATGCCTCAATTTCTTAGCAAAAACTATACAATTTTCCAGCATGTACTAAACATTATTTGAAGCAAATCTGCAGCAAGCTAAAACATTTACAATTCTTTGCTGTGTTTATGCCAACATCTAGCACTGGTGTACAAAACAAACAAAAAAATATAATCAAAAAGTCTATTAAAATAAATCTGCTCCATGGTTTTAAAAAAAATGACACATATGCAGGCTCAATGTCCACAGCAATGACATGAAAGTTTGCCATGCTTAACTAACATGGAAGAGCATATTAAATGTGCTTCAATCCAAACCTGCAAATAGCTGTGATAGGAAAGGGGTAGGCCTTACATGCTTCACCAATTATTCTTCATTCAGGACCCCCGTGCTTTTAAACCCTACTCCCTTTCATATGTTCTCTTGGTCTAAGTAGTAACACTATTTTTTTTTCCTTTGCCCTCATAGCTCCCATGGGGTTCCTTGGCACGACAGATGAGCTTGTGTGTTTTGGCCATAAAGCTCCACTTACTAAAGTCCTAATTTTAGTGTGAACAACACGACAGCTCACGTTAAGGTTAAAGGGGAAGTCCCCAAAATGAAATCATAATTTTTCTTTGAGTATTAAACACAATGTTACACATAGTCATGCAGATTACCGTCAAACAAAACTTGGTTTAATTTAATTTTTATTTGTATTTATGCAATATTGACTTTCCCTGTTCAAACGCCATACTGAGCCGATTCATTAAGGCAATGCTAATGAAGTCCTGCTTAATTCTTTCATCTACAGAGTTTCATGAGTCAGCTGGTGTGTGCAGCTGGGTGATTAACACTGAGCCATTCTTTTCCTCACTACAAGGCGGTATGATCATTTGTCTAGTAGATTGGGCTGTGATAACAGAGCTAGAACATATAGAAATTAGTAACATGCACCTGTCTGAAAACATTCGCTAAAACCTAGAACTGTTTCAAACGACAAAACAGCACAGGAATTTTGGAAAACTCATTTTTAATTTGATACTTGTAATAAAAAAGGTGGGAATTCGCCTTTAATGTTCTTAATAGTGGGTAACAGAAGTAGCAACACTGGTTGGATTTCAATACAGTCAATCACTGGCTCACTTGGATACAGTATAAGCATACATGCATGCATAATACACGTACATATAGGTTTGCGGAAGTTTACATCTCCCTGCAAAGCTTTCAGTTGTTTTGAAACTTGCTATCACTCGACATGTTCACTGCAGATGTCACATACAACATTTTAAAATACGTCTAAGTTGTACATTTCAAAATTAACCTGCGTTATTTAAGCATTCAGCATTTGCTGCTGCAACACTCGACCAGCTCTGGTGTAATCTCATCGGTTTGAAATATCAGGAAATTAGTAAATTGATGAAACAGGTTCAACCGCCTTCCATAGAGAATGCTAAAAATATAAAACTACAACTCATTTTGTGAGCTATGACTGTATAAATCAGATAGGTGGGCGTCACGAGGGGGACAATGATTATCTTATTATTATTATTTATTCTTATGACTTTCCAAAAGTGGACTATCCTTGGATTAAGCCTCACTCTATAAAAAAAAGAGTAGGTAAGTAAGAAAAGAGACATAGGCTAGGGAATCGGGTATGGATGAGGCAATGACACTAAGCACACCTCCACAAGACATTAAATATGATAAAATTATGATTAATGATGTACCGGGTAAACAATTGTACTTGGATCCTCTGAAAATGGCAATCTTTTAACCACATTCCAAGCAACTACCAATGTACACCTAACAAAACCAATGGAGGGGCTTCATACTAAAGTTAAAATGTATATGTTCTATTTAGGGTTCTTGTAGTTTCAGTCTTACTCAAAATACAGTCTTACTCAAAAGAGTGCATCAAAATCAAGATAAAAATAATAATCATTGTTACTTGCATGGGGCAAATCCATCTGTATTACAAGATGTAATTGTTTTACAAATGCTTACACAGACCAAGAGCTCTTAGAATGGCTGTGCATGGAATAATACAGATACAATAACTTCAGCTTTACCCAGGTAATCAATACCTGTGCCTTGAAGGAACGCAGGGGAATATCTGGATGACTTTACATTACACACGACACAGATAAACAACTGTATGCCTTTAGAAGGACCCGAACAGTCTGGTGGAGAAAATGACAACATGGGCATGAGATCAAAGTTCAAAGTCCATTAGCGCATCATTCCATAAACCATTATAAGATATGTAATTAAAGAATCAATAGCCCAGCACTGTATTCACATTAAAACATTAGGTTGGCCTTGAAGGTCCATCAGTTGTTAAAATCATTCTTGCCTCACACACGATGACATGATGCAAGCAATTTACACTGCCTACCTGAAATAAAAGCCCATTAATGTGAAATAATTAAAAGTTATATTAATCAAATGTCTATTGCCGATAAAGATGAAATCTTTTGGGATGATTGCAAAAGTGCAATAGTGCTTTGACTGGGAATTATGCAATTTGGCCCTGATAAGTAACACCATATAAAGGGAGGAACGCTAGGGAATAATACAAGACTAATATGATTTGTTACATGATCTTTTGTTCAGAAACCACACTGTGACACCATGGTAAGAGCATTCGTTTTTACCTACTGTTAGTACGAGGATCTTAAGATGACCTTAAAATATCATTAAAGAACACCAACTATTTCACAATGTACAATCACATAATATATGAGTGTGGGACATAGGACAAGTTGGTCTTCTATATTTTCTTAGATTCTCAGATTTTTGATGAGAACGATGAATAAAAAAGTAAACTGAAGGCCAACAAAGGAAAACTCAAATGGCACAAACAAAATGTCACATTACGGAGTTGGCAATTGGCAATATTGTATATTTCTAGTGCAACACAGTCTTGATGCATTTGCTTACTTGTAACGCACAAGCACGACAAAGCCCCTAACATTTTCAAATGAATGTCGTCTTAAATATTTATGCATACAACGTGTATCGGCCAATCAAATGAAAGACTAGACTCTCTTATTGGCTCATAATTGTTTTCTTTGTAAGCTATTATTACAACGGTGTGTTTCCTGACAAGTAGAAAAATATGTAGATGAATCTGTCAGACTAATATTTACAGGGAGCTAAATAAAATGGTTAGTTAGAAAACAAAAACATCATTTTTGACAGAAAATGCTTGATGCAGTAAATGAATATCACAGCTCATGAAAAATACAATAAGTATACTTTTTATCAATAAAACATTTGAAAACATATTTTTGTGTTGCTGAGTTTTACAATCATTCAAAGACATATGTACTCTGAGTGCATTAACAAAAATACTAAGTGTACTTAGATATCTAGCTAAGAAACCATTCCTATCCTTGCAAGTCAATAAAGCATGTGTTACAAACGCGAACAGGTTTTTTGGACGAAGGGGTTAAGGCATTCCTTGAAGAACACTCGGCACAGAAGATATTTCCACAATGTCTACAGTGGTGCTGAAAGGAGAACAGAGTCAAGCATTAGATTTTACTTGTTCTGAATCAGAGCATGAGCAAAGTCATTTGAAGAAGACTCAGACTAGACTATGAAAGGCAAAATCCAACCAGTGTTTTAGGGCATCAATTACTTTTAATGTACGTAGTACCACAAGACCTGCCTTGTTACGGACAACATAGTTAAAAAAAATCATAAAAATATTGCTTCATATTTAATTTTAAGATATATATTTAATTTTAGGACATACAAATAAAATGTATTAACTTTATACTGACCTTCTTACTGGTACTTGTTCTAGACATAATGCATGGCAGTTTAACGGTTGACCACAGATTACTGCTAGAACTGCATGCTAAAGTAGCACCCAAGACTTTATATAGAATGCAGAAGCCAGATAATTCTGGGATCCCTACCCACAGATCTAATCTTTTATAACTGCACTCTCAAGTGAGATGTTAGAATGTGAGGAGCCATAACTACCTGGATCCTGGAACAATTCTAATCCTGGTTTTATAAAATAACAGACTTGTTTTTAGAACAGACTTGTTTATCAGATCACCAAGTCTTCTATGACAAGTCACCAATTTGAACACGCTAAACTGATCATACAGTTCAAACTGAAATAACGCAATGTATAAGCACCTGTTGAGCAGTCAGCATTTGCTGCCTAAGTCATTAGTATCCTAATTCCTAAGGAAGTAGTAAGGGTGTACTTCGTTTTTCATAAACAGGTTCTTCAGTTTGGCTCTATTTTTGTTGAAGAGATCATGACACGCTGTAATATGTGTTGTCGTTCATCTGAGGTTCTATTTACCTAGTTTTAGACCTGCTACGCAGCATATGATTGTTATTATGTCCTGATATGTAAAACCATAGAATTCAAAGAGTGTGTCTGATTTGAGGTCTGATTAGAAGACAACCTCGAATATAAGACGAGAGATATTTTTCAGAGCATATACGGTATATATATACATATAATGTGAATTGAAGATAGAAGACATAGTGGGGGATGGTTAAAAATAATGGTGAGAAAATGCCCCACAGGATGCATACACACAAAAAAAACTGTAGAAGGGGTATAGAATTTACTAAGTTTATACTCACCCTTCTAATTGTCACAGAAAAACCTTTCCCACACTCCATGCAGTTTTGTACTTCATGGTCCTCTGTCCATTTTCTATTCAGAGCCTGACTGTGCTTAATCTGCAAGGAATAGATAGTCATGCTATGCATTTCTATATCTAAACAGTAACAGGCAAAAACATTATATTTGTTTAGACTGAATTATCTTCCTTTTGTCTTCTTAACACGAGTCAATTGCAGTTCCTGAAAGCCGCAAACTGACCAAAAATTCTGTGCACGAAAACAAGTAGTTTCATTTATCGTTAATTAAAATCCTTACCTTGCATGCACGCACACGCACACACAAACACTACAGCTCCTGAACTGCAACCTACCAACCCATCCTCTGCCCGAGATGGTTTAAGTGAGATCACTTTGCAAGGAAAACGTTCCCATTGAAGTTTACTTTTAATTAGGCAAGCACCAAAATGAAAGAAGGAACGGAGCAAAGTCATGTGACGTGCATTCACGTGACTCCACTGGGTTCCTGCTTCTCCTGGCCGGTATGATACGCTACTCACACACTGTGCGAGCAACACACAGGTAAGCAGCCTGGCCTCTGCGGACGATTATTTTCGGCCGTTTTTTTCTTTTTTCTTCATTTAGGCATTTTGGCGATAATGCCTTTTTTGGCCAATATATTTGGGCCATCAATATATCGGTGCATCCCTACTTTTAATGATGTACATGGTTTTCACTATATTTGTATGTCCATATGGTTGTGCTTTTACAGCTTGTTTTACTTTTTGGTGCAAGTGCATAAAATATAAAACATGTGTCTTGTTCGTTGTACTTGATACAACTTTTTTGGGGGGGAACCATTATTTTCCTAGCATGTCTGTACTGGCAGGGCATAACCTGCCCTGCCCACCAAGGTGTGTCAAATGTACATAAAATAAATATTTCACAGGCTCTCTATCCAAAAGAAAGGTCAGTTACATTATCCTTTTTTACTATAAACATTTGCTTCTACTTTCTACAAGGAAAGTTATTAAATATAATGCTGTCAAGTAAGTTAATGCTGGGAAAAGTACCTGTAGTGATTGGTTTTCTCTACCCAGTTCTTCCATGGCATATGTTGTTTCATCTACTTTCTTCCGTAATTCTACTACTTTGCTTTGGAGCTTTTCAATTTCTCCTTCACTCTTAAGATACCTATAAGAACATTTGGCAAGAACAATCAATTTTAGAAGTGTCATTTTTAACCAAAAAAAAAGACTGAATAATGGTAGCATGTCTTCATATCAGTAAACCCATGCAGTCTTACATGAGTGTTTCTACAAAACAAACAGACCTACATGATGAACCTACAGGATGATACAAGACATTTAGAGAAAAGAAAATGGAAAATATACATGCATATATACATATAAATACACGTTACCTTTCAAGTAAAGCACGTCTTTCATCCTGGTTATTCTGTACTGTTGCTTCCAGAACGGCAATCTCTCCTCTCAGGTCATCTGTTTGCTTCTCAAGTTCACTCACCCTGCGCTGGCTGCTTTGCCATTCCTTCTTAAGTGTGGCCAGGTTCTCATTCAGTGCCGTGATTTGCATAGTGAGCTTGGATTCATTCTCCTCATATTTCTTGCAGCGATCCTCTTTTTCTTTCAATTCTGTTGTCTTATTAGACCAACATGCAAAATGAGTACGGCTACTGGTGATGAGCTTATTACTATGCACTACCATAAACAAACATGTGGATGAGATTGCCAAGTATAGAACTTTTTTTTACCCTGTTTATATGTATGTATGTGTGTGTGTGTGTGTGTGTATATATATATATATATAATTTTTAATGATCCCACCAGATATCATATAGGATATTCTGGACTGATAGGGTGGGGCTATTCTGCCTTTTCTCTAAGGTAGTGCACAGAGGTGTGGAAATAAACTTCCAGAGCTTCAGGTAGTACAGCCAGAACTGCATTGATATCCTGGTCCATCATTTCTCACACATTGTAAAATCAGTAGTGTTAAAGGATTGCTGTGCCTAAAATGTGTATCCTTTGTAGCTACACAACTAAAACAACCTTGGTGCTTGAGCCTGGGGTACACCATTCCAAGACGGAACAGTTCTATACACACTAAACACAGAAGGGTGTCCAGCCAATGGCTTATAAAACGTCTTCTGTTGTGTAGTAGATGTATACTGGCATCAGGACGTTTATATTCACTGCTTAGTGTTTTTAAATTGCCCGTTTAGCCTTTATATTTTGTGCTAAAGAACCCCTGGTGTCCTCTTTCTCCAACAAGATATTACATTATTCACTCACCAGCTTATCTTGAAGTTGAGAGCACTGTTTTGTCCACTCTTCCTCCTTTCTTTTCATGTCATCTTTCAGGGCTTGCTGAATGTTCTTTGCCTGCTGCAGGGCAGACACAGAGTTATCAATTTTGCTCTGCAGCTCCAGCTTCTGCTGAATTAGTAGCTGCTTGGCTTCTTCAAAGCTGCTGGTTTTCTGTTGGTAAAACAAATACATAATTTTTAATATGACACTTGTCATTACAAATGTTAAATGAAAGTTACAGTATCTCACAAAAGTGGGTACAGCCCTCACATTTTTGTAAATATTTTATTATATGTTTTCATGTGACAACACTGAAGAAATGACACTCTGCTACAATGTAAAGTAGTTGTATTGTAGGCTATTTATAACTATTATTTTTAAAATGGTCAGACTTTTTTTTTTTTTTTTTACACATGTATACATTATGCCTACCTCTTAAGTACATTTTTATTGATCCTATTTTAGCCTCAAAGTTAAACAGAAAAATATGTATTTTATCATATATCACAGTAGTTACTGACCCTCTGACCAACTACAAAGCATTAAACATATAATCACCTTTTGGAATTCCTCTTTGATATTTTTCAGTTCCTCACTCTTCTTTGTCAATTCTCCCTCAAGTTTGTCCTTGAGAGAATTAAGATTTTTTGCTTTCACTTTTTCTTCACTTAGTTCTTTCTCCGCTGAGACCTAAAATTGCAAGAAAAGTGTATGTCACTCTTGAATGTGACAGAAGAAAATGGGGGTGATTGGATTGTAATTTCATGAATTATTTTAATAATAAATAACAATAAGAATTTGTTTTGAAGTAACTTGTTTGCAAAATAAAAAGTACAATACGACAAACAAAATAAGCAGAAACATGTTATACTCATTTTTGCCCAACATTACTTATATATAATTTTAGTGATAAATTATTATATATATCTCTAAGCATTCTAATTTAAAAAATACAAACCAAACAAGTTTTGGGTTACTTTAATTAGATGAAGTGCACTAAAATAGATTTCATAAAAAGGAAGATGGTAATATTTCATAACGTAACACCATTTAGATTTATTTAGATAAGATTGTAGTACTAAGTTACTCTTTCACTGATGTTACACTTTGTTCTTTTTCACATGTACACTTTAGCTATACTGGTTTTTGACACTAAACATTAAATTAAATAACCATATGCAAGTTCATGCGTAAAGCAGAACCACCAGAAAACAAGCAGAACCCAGAGCATCATACCTTCTGCTCCTGTATTTCATGTAGGGATTTCTCCTGCTGGGTCAACTGGCTTGTTTTCTTAGCAATATCCTGCTCCATGGTACCTTTTATAGCAGTTAGTTCCTGGATCGTTTTATTCAAGTGCTTGATTTCATTCCTATTAGACCTCAGCTCTTCTTGGGATAAGAGAAGTTTGTCCTCTGCAGACTGGCAAAAAAAAAAGAAATAGCATTATTCTAAAAAGAAAAACAAAAAGTAGTCAGAGTTTATTCTAGCTGATTACCAATCTAAGAGTTTTCAGAAAACTGGTACATAGTAATAACCATATTTTTTCATTGCAAAAGGGACTACAATATGCTTTTAACATGTAAAGGCAGTTTGAAGTGAACTTTTAACCCATTAAGGACACCCTTAAGATTGTAAAATGTTTGTGGTGTTGCCGTTTAGCTGTTTCTTCTGTCTAATTAGTGTAACCACACAAATTATATGCATTGGGGTTTTTTCCAGGATAAAAGCTCTCTTTAGATACTATTATTTTGTTCATATAATCTAAATAAAAAAAAATATGGTGAACATTGTTAAAAAGCACTTTTTTGCTTTTATTTGAAAAATATTTTACTTATCTACAAAAGCTAATAAAAGAAACCTGCTAAACAGATTCTAATAGTTGTCCTGAGTTTAGAAATATGCAATGTTTTTTTTTCTTTTTTGCAAGTTATAGGGCAATAACTAAGTAGCATATTGCTATGTCAAAATCATTTTTTTTCAAATCTAGCCATAGTGTGTCTATGTCCTGTTTGGGACATCTTTGATGCCAGTCACTTCAATTTACCCCATAAGCCATATATGTTTGAAAACCAGACAATCCACAGTATTTCAAATGCTAGTATTTTAACTCTTTGTGCCATGGTTTTTGGGAAGATACAGCACCAATTTTAGGACTTGCTCATAAAAATAAACTTTTTGGACATATTTTCTTTGAACTGGGTGGTTTTATGATTTTTTAAGTTTTTTTTTTTCACTGATTATATAGTGATTAGTGAGCTAGACCCCATTGACCTGCAAGGTTGGCTGGAGTACCTGAGCTCAGTGTTCTCATTAGGGTTTGGATCCTAGGAGCAATCAAATGGGGCCCTTTACTTTTTTGTGTTGCTGAATGCCTCCATACTGAGGCACTTCTGCAATACTGGCAAGCCCTTTTTTCAGCGTCCATATTTAAAAGGCATACAGCCTTTCAATATGATGAACATGATGGCTCCTAGGAGCGGTCAAAAATGCCCCCCTACATTTTTGCTGAATGCCTTGATGTATAAGCATTGCAGCAACACCAGCTTAGCAAAGAAAACTATTATTATTTATTGTTTTATATAGCGCCATCAAATTCCGTAGCGTGGTACAATGGGTAGACAGGACATAACAAGTAGCATGTAATATAACAAACTGACTACAAACGAGCTTACAATCTAGAGGGATTTAGGGTGTATTACACAATAGGTAAAAGTGCCAGTGTAAGGGATGAACCAGCCACACTAGTAAAAGTTTTGCAGGAGAGGGACTAGGAAAGGAGCTAAAGGAATATGGGAGGGCGTTAATGTGCTATGTTGTAAGCACATTGTTGGTCGCTTTCTACTCTCCTTTACCCAATGACGTGCCAGGCCCGTCAATTGTCGTCAAGGAAATGCATTTCCATGATGTGCCAGGCACGTCAATTGTCGTCAAGGGGTTAAAGTAGCGTGTAGTCAATTGGCTTGCTCCCCTCCTTTGTTTATCCCATATAGTATTTGGTAAGACCATCTAATAACAGACTGGATTGAAGAACGCAATGGTGACATACTGAATCCATTGAGTTTATAATATTAATATAAAAAAAGTTGTATTAAGTGTCACAATAATTATTAGTCATTGTTTCATATGGCGCCCTCATATTTTACAGTGATGTAAAATCAACACGGTAGGGACACAATATGTATATAGGTTGAACTTGATGGACTTTGGTCTTTTTTCAACCTTATGAACTATGTTACTATGTTACTATGTTACAATGGGATAATGTTTTGAACAAACATTTTCCTAAAAAAAAAAAGCCTTACAATATATGACATACATTACTTGCGAGTGGGATCTATAGGTGACCTGCCTCCATCTCAGACCTGCTGTTAAGATGGATCAACGGGCAGGAACACACAAATGATAAACTACATATCAGTTCCAATTGTACTTGTAGCGACTCAAGAGGCATGTAAGCTAACATGGAATGCTGGAATAAACCTACAGACCTAATCAACCTACTGCGGATTTTAATGTGGTTCGTTCCCTCTGAGAGCGAAAAGTCATGCTATGTCTAAACAATCCATATTCCATTTGTAATTTGCTATAGTTTCCCTTCTGCCCCTTTATGGTCTTAAAAACTGGTTTAGATGGGTGGTCTGGTACTTGTAACCTAAAGTATGCAAAGGTGGTTTACAGAAGCAGAAGTGTTCTCGCACGACCCTTTCTACTGCATTTAGCTAACATTGTTTACATCAACCTACATTACATTTTCCACATTAGCATCCCCTTGTAAAAATATAAATGCTGAAGTCTTACCTTCAGGTCCTGCCTTATTGCAGACACTTCAGACTCCTTCCCATACATGTCAGACTGCAGAACATTAAATTGTTCCTGCAAGGCTCCATTGGCTTTCTCCACATCGGAGAGCTTTTTCTTCTCAGATGCCAGCTCACTAGATAAAGAGTTTATTTGCTGCTGTAATATCCCCTCTTGTTCTACCTGGGAGCCACAAAACAAAAGGTTGTGTTCATAAAGAAAATGTAATGGGTATAAACAATATGGGCATTAATATTAATGACAGGTTGAAGTGTAAAAGAACAGATGACTAGTCATTTTATAAACGGCTTTAAGCTTGACTTAAAAACTTACAACTAAAAAAAATAAATATAGGACTAATACAATTATTAAAGTCATCTGAAAAACCTTAATTAACCTTCAGCCTTAACTAGTATAGTTCTAATGGAACTCTATGAAACTTTCTCAGCTAATGATGCAAATTTCCATCTACATACAAGTACAAAGGGAGAACCTTTCAATGTATTTTCACCTTTTGTGCTAACTGAGCTGCCACGGTTTCAATCTCTGCTTTATGATGCTTTTTATCTTGCTCAGATCTATCTTGCATCTGTTTCACCTTAGCCTGAAATTCCTGTTGAAGCTTTTCCTTTTCTTTGATTGAACTGTGCAGCTTGGCGACATAGCCGCGTGCTTTCTCAAGTTCTGACCTCAACTGGTTGGATTCCTTTAAGTGAGAAGTAGAAAATAAATGAAACATGCAATAAACCATAAAAACAGTTTATCAGAATTGTCTCAAAATACAGCATGTTTCACATTTTATTTTGCTCATTCAACCAAACAACATTCTCTTGTCTCCTGTTTTGTGCTTAATTCATGAAGTCCATCGTGCAAAAAATCTATATATCAAGAAATCAAGATGCCTTAAAAATACCTAGGCGTAGTGTTTACCTGTTTTATACGATAAAGTTTATAAACACATTATAACAAAATATGTCAATGTATAATTTGAGCATTTATCTGCCTTAAGGGCCAGGTAAAAAGAGTTACAAAGCATTAGTAACTTTAAATTTAAGGGCTTTACATGTAACATGCCATTAAGTCACTTCTTGTTGTGTTTGCCGTTACAACAACTCATAAATAAGCATTACCTCCTCTTTTTTCTCCAGCGTGATTTTAAGTTCGTTAACTTCTTTAGTGGCAGAATCAGCCTGTATTTGAAGTTTGTTTCGCACTTCTTCATGCAACTTTTCCTACAGAGAGAACAGATAAGCGCTTTCTGTAAACCATCCATCTTCTACAGCAGAATATGGGATAATAGATTTTTTGTTTATTGGTCAATGTGATGTTTTGAAAAGCTACTTCACAATATATATATACGTTACATACGCCGCGCTCCTCTTCACTGCTTTTTTTTCCCAAGGAAGGGGGAGACCCCCCTCCTTCTCCTCACAGCTGCCGCTACAGCAACTGCCACGGAGAAGAGGGAAGACCCCTTCTCCGTGGAGTCTGCTGCTGGGGTGGTCGTGGAGGAGGGTCTCCCTCTTCTCTGCACTGGCTGCTGTAGCAGTATGCAGGTATGCAATACTATATTTCCAAAATCAATTTTTTGTCACAGCCCTCTTTGTTCATATTTATCAAGGGTGCCAATATTAGTGCAGGACACTATCTTTTTCAATCTAAAATGATATCACATAATGTGGACTGTGATGAAGGATGAAAAGGGCATGGATTCCTGGAAAATGACCATAGCGGAGGCAAATGGGCTCAGGTGCAAACCTTGAACGCACGCATAAAACGATGACCTAAGCCAATTCCGGCAGAGAAAAACCAAAAAGTCTATTCAATGTTTGCTGGGAAACTGCCAGACATTTAGCGCTCAGGATTGCATACCATTTACTTGTACTGAACTTACTGCATTCTGTATCATTTCCTTTCCTTTATTACGTTCCTTTTCCAAAGCAGCCTTGGACTCTTCTAGGATGTTTTTGCTCTTGGTCAGCTGGTCTTTGGTGTCAGTAAGCTCTTTCTGCAGAGCGTCTCTTTCCAGTCTGACCTTCTCTGCATTCCCCACAGCATCCTGCATCTGCCTTGCCGTTTTCTCCAAGTCTTGCTTTAGCTTTTCAAGTCTGTCCTTGAGACCGTGGCTCTCCTGCTCCTGTTTTGAGAGCAACTCTTTTGACTGCTGGAGAGAGTCTGCTTTCTTCTGTAGCTCCAGCTTTGTTTGAGATACTCTGCAGAAATAAAATACAATAAGGAAGTAATGCTCCAGAATCAGTTAATATAACTACATTATCAGGGCAAGCTATTGCAATTACACAAAAAAAGTGCAATTATATGAAAACAACAAGAACACTTAAGCGTTGGTGGGAAGTATACTTAAATGAGCTTCCTGTTTTGGTAGAAGCAGGGACAGCAAGAGGAAAATTAGTCGAATACCAAAAAAGTGAATACATATACAGAATTTTAAAATGGACTCCACTAATAAGATTTAATTGCTCCTAAAGCAAGAGCAGAAATATGTAGTACTCCAGAGCTAGTTTTATTCCTTTGTTCATACTTACATAGAAATTACCTGCTGACCCATACAACTGTTTATATTTAATAAAATAAAGGAAATAAACCAACAACAAAAAAAAAAAAAAAAATCACAATTTAGCAGGACCTGTGGTCATTATAAACTGCTAACGCATCTATACTGTGGGGATAATATACAGGGTCTGGTTACTTACACTCCCTTCTCATCCTCTAGCTGTTTGCTCAGTTCTGTGACTCTCAGCTCCAGCTGACTGTTGTGTTGCTTCTGTTGTTTCAGCTCATGTACAGCCTGTTCTCGGTTCGCTTTAACACTGATGAGATCTGCTTCAAGTTTCTGTTGGAAAGATACAATTCCAAGCAAACCATACTTGTTCCGTCTTCTTCTAATTGTACTGTCAGGCTCTACAGGCCTCAACATGTTAAATGTTAAGTTTATGAGATGTTATTCTTGGTTTATTTGCAATTTCTAGGAGCAACGCACGGTCTGACCTTGGGGTGAATTTGGTGGGATGTCCACTCATGGGAAGATTGGCAACTGTCTTGAATGTTTTCCACTTTTGACTAATCTTTCTCACTGTATAATGATGGACTTTAAATTATTTTAATGTGAGAACAATGGCCTTATAACCATTCACAGATTGATGGTCAGCAACAATTGCTTCTCTAAGATCATTGCTGATGTCTTCCCTACTTGGCATAGTGTTAACACACACCTAACTCCAGACCAGCAAACTGCTGAAAACTTTGGCTTCTATAGAGGTGGTCAAACTTGCTGATGATCAATTAATCATGGGCATTTGATTAGCAGTATCTGGTACTTGGCATTTTAATTCCTATGGAATGTCAGCAGTAAAGGTGTGCACATGGCTTCTCCATTTTGGCTTTACTTTTCTTGAAAAAATAGAATTTAAAGAGGGTGTACTTTTTCATATGACATCTCACATTGGCTAGAGTAGAAGTAGAAACGGTCACGCTGCTGCCATAATATCAATAGGCTTTTAATCGGGTCAAGTGCGCACCGCATTCTGTAAATAGTTTTAATTTCTATGCCCAAGATATACAGGTTACATTACTTAAAACACGTTTTCAGCTACACATTTTGCTAGTAAATTGAATAGGGGATATTTTTCGCCCTACAAATTGCGACCATGTCATTTTCTGATGACATTTGCACTTTAACCTTTAACTAGCGCGTACATCGGGACAAACATTGAAGCATTCTGTATAGATTTCCTGGATGCCTTGGAGGTAGTAACTGCAAATTCTAATTTACAACAAACCTTAAGTTGTTCTTCCAAAGCTTCTGACTTTTGCTCCAGATTCAGGTGCTTTTCTTTATACTCTTTAAGATTTGACTCTAGTTGACCACAGTACTCCAACTTATCTTGCAGTTTTGTCATCGCTTGTTCAAGTTGAACGTTGACTTTAGCCAATTCCTATTAAGAGGAAATATACATTTAAAAAAATTGCTCACAAAGAAAAAAAGCTCACAATCATGAGAGCACTGCACAATGTGCAATACACTTAGGTGTATTGGTTTGTTGGACACTACATCATATTAAGAAAAAAATTGTGTCCATTGCGTTCACCGGCTGTTACAGATCAGAGTTCCCTGGGGAAGGTGTGCGCGATGGACGCAGACAACCCCCGCTGCTTACTGCACCTCCTCCCAGCTACAGCGGAAGTTGTGTACGCGAATCGCGCAGAGCTCTACACTCTACGCACCGGGGACTCAGAAGTACTGGTAAGTTGGGGGGGGGGATCCAGGTCCCCTGCATCGCTAAATTAATGTTCAGATTTTGGGGGGGTCGTCTTATAATTGCGCAAATACGGTATATATATTTTATTTTACATTCATAAGAGTACTTTAATATGCATTATTTGTCTAAAGGACTCTCTGAGACCTTTTAGTGAACTGGGTCATTTACCTGTTGCTTGTCTTGCAATGCATTCTGGGCCGTATCCAAGTGGTTCTGAAGGTCTACTCTCTGTGCTGTTTTTGCTGCTTCTGCTGCCAACAGAAGTTCGGTCTTTGCTTTAATCTAAAAATAAATTAAGATGAACATTTTTACACAAATGCAGAAGGTGCTATCACAAAATGTAGAATTAGCTAGCATGCCAATTTAAAATGACCAGGTTCTAGTGTCTTAAGTACAAATGTGACATTTCTCTGCTCCAGAAACATTTAGTGAAACTAATAAAGCAGAATACAAACCATTCACAAAAAAATCTAGGAAACAAATTAGCTTAGTTCCAAATGATAAATACTGTATATAATAATTTTGGTTCAAACCATGATGGCAAAACCATCCCTGACGACCCTCCCCCAAAAAAACAGAGCATGAATAACAAAAGGGTAAAAAAAAAAAAAAGACAAATCTATACCTGCAAATCCAGCTGGGTCATCTTCTCTTTGCTTTCATTAAGTTGACTGGTGAGTTCCCCCACAGTGGACTCTAAGGACTGGACACGGTCTTGTGATGCTCGGAGCTGTAGCTTCTGCTCCTGTACTTGCTCATGTAAGTTCTCCTGAGCCTGTTTGTGACTTTCCGACTGGTTCTTTAACTTCTCTGTAAGCTGGGTTAACTGATGATACAAGTAAAGGGTGTATCAGTTGTGAATCAGGAAAATGGTTTTACACAGTATACTGCTGCCAATAGCATCTTGATTCATCTGGCGATAACAAATGTTAAGGAAAATGAGGAAACTCTCTTTCACTAGCGCCGATGAGAAAGCTACAGTTGTTATACACACGGCTTGTTTAATTTTTTCCATAATCCTATTAGAATATCATCTTGAATAATAATCTGTTTTGACATGGAGACATTATCTGGTAAAAGCTACAATCAGTTTCTTTTGCTCTCTTCCTGCAGAGACCAATACAATCTTTTACGTCTATTGACAGATACCTGTTCCTGCAACGCGTGGTTCTTCTCTTGAAGCTGGTTCAGAACTGCTGTTTCACCTTCCCCAGCTTGAATTTTGGCATACAAATCTTCACGCTCTTTTTCAAGCAGAGTGGTGTTTTTTTTGCTCTTTTCTAGTAAGGCTTCGAGGTTCTGGATCTTTTGGTCTTTGTCTCCAATTTGGCGTAGTACTTGCTCTAAGTCATTCTGGAATAATCAAAACAAAACCAAAGCTTCAGAGATGGCTGCTGGTTCTAATCATAAATATGCATCCCATTTACGTCATCTCATTGTTAAAGTAGAGTTGTACACAAAATATAACCTAGCTTTTCTGGTCCTATACCTTTAGTGTATATACCTATACCTACCTATACCTATACCTACCTCTAAGACTAGAGGTAGCAGTAGCATAAAACAGTGACAGTCATGAGCAGGAGTTAAGATGTTTTTTTTTTCTGAATCCCGAGCTCCTGCTACCAGACACTGATTCTCCACACATTGCCTGTTTGTACCTGGGCTTCCCTTAGTTTAGATGTAGTGGTCTGCTGGAGGGTCTGCTGCTCTGCATGCTGCTGTCTTAGTTTTTCTAGTTGATGTTGCAAATCTGTAGAAGTAGAAGTCTTTTCTTTAAGCTAGGAGAGAAAAAAATATTATCATTGTAACAACCTCTGAATGAGCTGAAGCATCAGGTTTTACTGATACATTATACATCAAAATATTGCCTTCGTCTTTTCACTATAGTGAACAACTAAGCAATCCAATTGGAGAAGGGGGCACTACATTAGCCACAAAATGTCATGCAAAGAACAAAAGTACTGTGAAGTGGTTATGGACAAGTTCACATTAAATGTAACTCTCAACCACAAATTTGTAAATTTATTATTACTAATTGGGACTAGAGAAAGGAAAGGCTTATGCAAGATAAATGCACTAAAGTTAGTCAGTGGAACATGCCGAATGAGGACGTTAAATGTTTTCAACAGGGTGCTGGAATCCAGTAACAGGCAGCAGCTACAAATATAAATGCATAGCAAACAAGCAGACCTGCTCCTCTGCACGTGAAAGCTTCAGCTGCAAATCGGCCACCTGCTGTTCCTTGTCCATCAGTTTCTCGGCAGACAGCTGCCTCTGCTCCTTGAGCCTTCCATGGGCCTCCCCTAGCTGGCGCTCGGTCTCCAACAATTTGCTGTGCAGCTAAAAGCAAGCGGGCTTCAGTGAGCTGCCAGGTACTTTCCACCGATTAACCACATGTAAAGCAGGATTTGCATGCTAACACAGTATACATTACTTCAGGTCATCATAACCAGCAGCTAAATCTACTGCGACTCATTTGCACACACAGGGCTCAATTAATTGATTAAGTGTGTTCTCTGTGGGATGAGCAGTGATCCATTCCAAGTAGATTTACACATACTTAATAAGAGCCAAACATACATTCATTTAGAACACATTCTTATTATTTGATGCAAAATATATTACATTGACCCTAACCTTCCAAGTGCCTAAAAATACCTGCCTGAGAAATCAAATAATAAGAAAAGTATCATATAAATTGTAACACTAGTAGGTTTGAATTGTGGATTGAAATCAAGACTGATATATTGTGGCAGGATACGAAAAAAAACAACAGAAAAATGGAATTCTAGAGTTTCCGTTAAACGAGCCATGTTCTACTGTGCATGCACTCACAATGCACCCAGGTAAAGAGGGCAGGCAAAAATCTGGAAAATACACAGTGTGATGGTTGGTCACCTGGTTGATCTCACTTTGCAGCTGTACACCATGCTGCTCCTTCTCCTCTCTTTGTTGCTGCAGCTGCTTGAATTCGGCCTTCAGGTGTTGGTATTTAGTCTCCACTTCAGACAGCTCCACTTTGAGTTTCTGATTGGCTTCCACCTTCTCAGCCACTTCAGTCTTCACTGCCTGTAGTGTAACTTCACCAGCAGAAAGCCGGGCTTGAAGCTGTTGGCAGTCCAGGTCCTTTTGGTTAACAGTTATTTGAAGATTCTTCTTAGCCATGGACTCTTCAGTATGTCTCTCCTCTAGCAGGCTGTATTCAGATTCCTTCTTTGAGAGATTTTGAGCTAAAGTCTGTAAAAATGGGAAAACAATTATACATACGTTTGACATATAACTATTAAGAATGAATTCAAAGAAAATTGGCTACCAAGCCAATACCACTTAGCAAGAGCCAAAATCATGTTTGATAACACTGTTCATAATACGTATGATTAATGATGCTTCAGATGTCAAGCACATGCCAAGTGTCAAAAAGGTTGGTTGAAGAAACAAAATAACTTGAAAGTTATAGATACTACCAAACAAGTACTCTCCATATGTGTCTGTAAATCAAGTACTGCTAATATAAACAGGTTCCTACCCAACATCAGCAATATCACAATTTATGCAGAGACTTAAGGATATCATGCTTGAAGCAGCCAATCAGTTGGATCATGGAGGAGAAGGGCTGCTCCTGAGAATGGCTGGTGCTGTATGTTTTTTCATTTTGGAAGAATGACGATTAAAGTACTCAGAGTACTTAAAAATATAACATTATTCTACAGTGGGAGTGCAAGGGACAATAGACTGAGTGCAAGTATTATTCCATAGTATTTTCTGAATGGCTTCCTACCTTCTCCACTGACCACTTACGATTCTGTGTCTCACAGTTCCGCTTGTTCTTTAGCATCCTTCTCATCTTCATCTCTGCGGACACAACCTTCTGGTGAATTTCCACAAAACCAGCAGCATTTCCGGTGACATCCTCCAATTGAGGAGAAGAGGTCATCGGAACTGGCACCATTTTTGTGAAAGTGCGCAGCAGGTTATCTTCAAGCAATATGGTGGAGCTTCTGGGCATCCCTTGTCCTCTAATCTTCCAATCAGAGGAGACGATGTCACTGGAAGCTCTGCCATTTTTAGAAGTTCAACAAGAGGTCATGTCCACAGAGATGCTGATGAAGACAGAAGATGGGAGAGAATAACAAGATGATGCTAGAGAAGAGGCATAGCTGTGAGACGCAGAAACTGTCCACAGAGAAGTTAGGGAGACTTTCAGAGAGGGAGTGAGCCCACAAAATGCAAAGGAAAACTCAGAATTTTCTGTTTCATAGGGTGTCTCCCTCATTTTCGAAGATTCATACAAATCGATGAAATATGCATATTTAGTTAAATTTGCAATTCATACAAATCTGAATGCACAAATCTAGGAGTTGGGAGTCTGGGCTCTGTTACCTCATTTTTTTGAGACAGCTCAGTTATTGAGGTTTTTAGCTGATGTATTTCCTGCACGTACACAGCAATTTCTTGGGGACCTTTAGCCAGCTCAGCCTTCAACTGGTTAATAGTAGCCTGAAAAAAATACACATACTTATTTAATATTTGCATTGTGATAAGTAAACACTGATATGCGTATAGCTGTGTATAAACACATGGTACACGGGAATTATAGAGACAAGGCTAGCCAGAGATCTAAAAATTTCTACTAACTTTACTGGATGTAAAACTTTTGTAACTAAACTTTAACTTCTTTATAACTTCTGGGTACTGTTGAATTCCCAAACCTTTCCCTGTAATTATTTTCATTCGAAAGTTTGTCATATTCTTAAATTGTCACATAGAAAAAGACAGCTTGCTGCCACAGTAACTTAAAACATAAAACTTAAAGCCTGCTGGTTACCATGATGTTTTTGCATCTGCAGGTCTGCCCATCAGAATGGGTTTGGAGTAAGCATTTTGTTACTGTGCATATTATTTAATTGCCTTAAAATCTACCATTAAATCTGATAATGAATACTTTCAACATTGGCGTTATCATCTATAAGCATGATAAGAAGGAAGAGATGCAAGTTCTGTTTTTCTATTAGTTTTCTAATTAGCTAACCGTTAAGTGGAATATACATGCCCTTGGGGACATGTTACGCCACTAGTGAACTGTGTCACAATGAATGAACGAAAAATGGAAAGTGTGGCTGTTCACCAACATCACGTGGAAGCATTCATAAAAAAAATATATATATATTTGTAAGCGTGGTGCTGTGTGGTTTTGTTGAACAGCTTACACACACACACACACACACACAAGACAAAGGGCACTATAACATATATAGATAATATATTAGTAATAAATATATATATAATAATAAATATATATATATATAAATATATATAAGATAGCAACTTCCTTCCATTCTGATGCAGATGCTTACACAATTTCCAACTTTGCAATAGATCACAGTTTTAAATAGTCTTTTCCAAATAGTTACATCAATTGCAATTTGGATGAATAATGACCTACACTAAGAAAAGCTTTAATGAACACCAGACTAAAACGTCAATGCTTGGAATTCTAATTCTGTTTAACAGCAAGGTTAAAGTATCGGAAACAAATGACATGCATAGTACAACAGATTTGTGCTTACGTTCGAGAGAAGAAAACGGCGGAAAGAATGAAAGGCATACATGAAGTGTTACCTTAAATGCAACGATCTCCACAGAGAGCAGACAAAAGAAAAATGACACAAAATGGTGGATGTAAGATGGAAAACAGGCAAATGCATGATTTAGGAATTGTAACATTACAAATGAGTGCTGGAAAACACAAAAGTCATTTGACTTGAACCCTGTTCTGTCATTAGAAACACTAAGCTATTGACCGAAAGTCACCAGGCATTTATTTGAAGGATTAGGATTCTGTATGAGGAGCCATCCATGATATATGATTAACAAACATGTTCATTCTCCCATTAACTTATACTAATCATATTGAATAAGATGCAGCCACATGGCAGCATTCACATATCTTAGTAAATTTGTTGTTACTTTTGTAACTAAATGCAACATTAGAAACATTTCTTTTTACTGTTGAATACCTTACGTGTATAATGACACAAGAACGGGCCAGAAAAGTTGTTGCCATAGAAAGTGAAAATGTTTCTGTGTTATATTCTTATGCAATGTGGAAAAAAATCATCTATCTGCTATGGTTTACTATGGATTATGGGTCATTTGGAATCAGGCAATAGGCAAAAACATTTGTTTCAGCAAATGTCCCTTCGGCACTAATGACTTCTAGAAGCGTTGTCACCTAGATTGTTGTCCTGGTATGGATGCTTTGCCTATACCCCTCTGGAAAGTAACTCTTTAAAGTAACATTCAATGTAATCCCAGTTTGTGTACAGATATAGTAACACACCATCAACATAAACAACTGCACTGCACAAATAATAACAACCGTAAAATCTGTTAAACCGTTATTTCTCATTACCATATGATCAGAGCCCTAGCTGAGATGGCTTACCTCGGCATTAGAGTTCTGCATCTGCAGCTGCCTACACTCATCTTTCAGCTTCTCAGATTCCTGTTCGCGCTCCTGAGAGGTTTTGTCCATCAGCGTCTGAACCTGAACAAGCTCTTTCTTCAGCACAGCAACATCTTCAATTCCGGGTCGTTGGAGCTGTGAGTCAGAAAGACTATAACTATACATAAGGCTAGAATGCTTCAAAGAACAACAAGAGAGGGAGAAAGAGTGGAGAGGGAGGGAGGCGAGAATGAACGGTGGTTTGTGTCACCATGTTCAAAATAAAGTGTTGTCTGGATTGATGCCTGAAGACGGCCCCTCAGCATGCTTCTAGTCAGTGACATGTTGCGGGGCTGTCTAGAAAAGTGTCTCCACCTAATACCCTAAATTAATATAGCAGTCCAGAGGTCTAGCATAAAGTATAGTTACATACTGGCACACCAGCTATGACTGGATACTATTGATGTAAAGGACAAGTAGACCAGCAATCACAAACCGAAATGCCAGATTATGTAATATGAAAGCCAGTAGTAGAGGTAAACAGACTCACAAAGTAAAGTTTGCTCGCTGAGAACACTCATCACGGTCCTACCATCCTCTGGTTTAGGTTTTTTGTTTTATGCACAGTGCTCCAGATTATAGGGCATTATAAAGGAATAAGGTTTAAGATTATTTTACTTAGCTCATTTATTTATTTGATTATGAAACTAACCAACTTTAGTTAGAACAAACTAGTTAGTATCCAGCGAAGTATGGGCTTTTGTTTTCTCTAAACTTGGCGCTGTCTTACCTTTATTTACACTGTGTGCTTTTTAATGATCGATGAAGGATAATATGTTCACTTCACAACTCTCGGGAGTTCTTAGTATCGTATTTCAGAAACACCGCTCAGTTTATCACTTGATGGCAAGCTTCTTTACAGCTTACCTATCAAGAACGCCATGAGTCAGTGCATATATGCTTCCCCAAGAACGCCATGAGTCAGTGCATATATGCTTCCCCAAGAACGTCATGAGTCAGTGCATATATGCTATCCCAAGAACGCCATGAGTCAGTGCATATATGCTTCCCCAAGAACGCCATGAGTCAGTGCATATATGCTTCCCCAAGAACGTCATGAGTCAGTGCATATATGCCTCTCCCAGAAACAGCCATGAGTCAGTGCATATATGCTTCCCCAAGAACGCCATGAGTCAGTGCATATATGCTTCCCCAAGAACACCATGAGTCAGTGCATATATGCTTCCCTCCTTAAGTTCACAGCACCACCAATGGCTCAGATGTCTGTTAGGCGCTCCAGCATGAGCAAAAGGAATGAGCTTATTGCCCTGTCGAGTGCAAAGCACAGGAACTTTTTTTTTTCCCCAACAAAAACATCCAAATCAAAATTTGAAGTGGCAGCAAAAATTGAAAAAAAATGTGATTTGTACAGGGAAGGTGATACTCTGAATCTGAATTACAGTTGTACCCCTAAGGGAAGAATAGAAGTTGTAAATGCTTGAAAAGAGACACAAGTCAAATACTAGGTAGAAACGGTTTACTTACAAGCTCATTCTTTAAGTCTTCAATTAAATGTGCCTTTGAATCAAGTTCCAGGTTTAATTGCTTCACTCTTTCTTCTGCAGCTGCCAGGTGACCTTTTTCTTCATCATGTGCAGCCTTTAACTCTGGTTTTGGTAACAAACAGGTCAAGAATGAATAATTAATAAATAGTCTCATATCAAAAAAGCTTAACTGTATGAACACAACACTTACCAACAACTTCTGTAGCAAGCTGTGCTGCTTTCTGCTCAAATAAGTCCTTCATTTGTTTAATATTAAACATTTCTGTCCGTGCCTCTTCTAGTTGATGCTCCAAAGACTGAAGTTCTAAGGAACAAGTGCATAATAGAGTCAACAATTGTATTAACTTTTTTTTAAATAAATTATAAAAATAATATGTGCAAATATTGTATCAGAAATGTAAGCATTTTTATTTACAATAACTATTTGCCACTTCAGAAAAAAGTAGCCTCTGTATACTATGTAAAATATCAAACATTATTATTATTTATTGTTTTATATAGCACCATCTAATTCCGTAGTGTTGTACAATGGGACATCTGCTTCTATTTTATTCCTGATGCCAACTTCAATATTTGAATATCCCCCAACAAGGGGCATACAGCAGTTTTGTATAATATTCTGGGCAGCAATAAAAGCAAAAAATTCCTAAAATACAAATATTTCCTAGCTATTCTCTTTGAAGAAAAGAAATTCAGACCATTCTGCACAGAAATGATCAAAATAATTGTGCAAAGTATATGCATTGGGGGGGTCTCACATGGCAGAGTCATTGCAAAAAAGCAGATTATGGTCCAGGAAAATCAAGTATGTGATTTTTATTTTCAGGAAAGAAGTAATACTTCCATTGGATTGCAAGTTGGTAAAAAGACTGGCGCACAATAGTAATTACCTGATGCTGCTATAGTGGTTATGCCATCTGGAGTGGAGCCCTAGAAAATAAATAATGGAAACCAGTTTAAAATAAAATATGGCCCATATTTTTGGGACAGAATAACATTTTTTTATTATTATTGTTGTTGTTATTATTATTAATTTATATTTTTACTGAACCATTGAGTAGCACAAATCTGAAGATGGAAATCTGGAATATTTATGCTAATATCATAAATTGCTATGAAAGCATTAAATATTTCTTGTTTAAATTTTCTACATTTTATAATCCGGGGCTTCGTATTATCTGTATTTTTTTCTTCCTATAAAGCCATTTCAAAAAATTTAAAGGAATTACTTGCTTCAGTTGCTCTTGAACACTTTCTAATTCTTTCTTTAACTCTTCTGCATACCATTTTTCTTCCTATGGCAGAACAAAAAAAAGGGTTTTCTTTTTTAGTATGTTTTTTCTTATTTTATTACAACTGCACAGTGTTGAGACAATAAAAAGCTAAAGTGTTCGAACCTTAAGCGATGCTTGTAGGTCTTGATTTTCCTGCCGAAGTAAAAGCACTTCTTCCCTGAATTTCAAAGTACAAAGCGACAATATTTCAAATTCAACAGCAAGACAAACCCTTTCAGTGGATTTTGTCCCTAGGTTTTGAGGTCCCAGGATAAAGATTTTTCACGTAATCCACAAATAGAAGAGGGTTGTCCATGGACATGCAATGTCCATATGGTGGTGTTAAGCATATCATTAAAAGATTATACTTGAGAGATGCACAAGTCACAATTTAATAAGCCATGGTAAGTAACATACAGGCACCAAAATGTGGCTTATGGTGCGTAGGTTCCTCTTACCTTTTAGGAGACAAATGGTCTTCTCCTCCATGTGCAGGGTCATTGCTTGGCTCGTGGGACGCTTCATAGTGCATAAAGAGTTCTTCAGCAGTTGCATGGGATTTCATACACAGTGGACAGATAAAACCCTACAATGATAAGAATCAGGTCCAGGGATGATGTTCTATTTTTAATAAACAGTAAATATCTTCTATTTTCAATGGTCAACTGGAGCGTAAACTCATGGTTTAGCGTGCAGTACTTTTTTCTAGGAATGCAAAAAAAAAATTCTTCTCATCAATGTAAATGGAAATTGTCATTCAACATCCCCTGTTCATATTTTTATGTGAACAAGGCACCTTGTGTTTAAACAACATGATTATCTAAGGTGTACAAAACATCGCTCTCTATCATGCTGAGTGAATACATCTTAAAACTGTAAAACCAAATGAGATATATATATATATTAAGGATTTATGCATTCCATACTAGATTTGGGCATTGATCACAAGAAATTAACCTGTATCCAATGAACACTTAAAACACTTTTTGAGTTGGAGATAACTATCCCTGCCAGGAAATTTGCTCCAGTTCGCATAAACATAGCTGTGCTGAGTGCATAATAATTAACTATCCACTTTCATGTAACACAAATAGCTCAGGATTACCGATAAACCAAGCAATCAGCTCACATGAAGCATGGCTGGATATCAAATTGGAAGGATTTAAATGGTCCTGAAAGTCAATTATTCACAGAATGAATGCATGTAAAACACATTATTGCTATGATACTGCATTCGAATCCTGGAAACCAAACTGCACTGTTTATAACTAAAAACTACTTAGTAATATTCCAAGGATTGGTGCCAGAGGACAAATGGTGGGATTTATGAACATAAAAAAAGCTCCCAAATTAAACTGAAACCTACAGAGAATGTTGAGATAATAGAATAAACTAAATAAGGTGTCAACGGTAGCAAATCAAAGAAATAATGAAAATAGTACAAAAAGTTTCTTCTAGAACTTTTATCCAGGTATGGTGCATTCGAGAAAATGGTTGAAGATCAGAACCTCACATGACATCACACACACACACATATTACAATGTGTGCATACTGCCCAAAAATCTCCAAGCATCTACTGTGTTACATCATCAACTTAATATTATTAAGACCAACACCCTCAGGTCTTGGACACTATGAGGCAGCAGAGACTCCGAAAACCTTACAGCCAATGTACCACACACCCCCCAAAATGCCAAAACTAGATAGATAAGGTGTTGGTACAATGATGGTTGTGATCCCAATATAGTAAGCAGAAATTACCATACACATCACCAGAAGACAGCCATGCAAAGATGAGTTACCATACTCCATTAAGCCAAGAGGAATTTGCTCATTATTGTAGGCAAAAGCCACAGAGGAAATCAAATTGTATCTTTCATGAGACGTATCGTGTTCATAAAAGCTGAGTTATAAAGGGATATATAAAAGCCCCAAACCAAGAACACAAACCCATTTCATATAATTGGAACAAGGACCCACTGTTACAGCATGGGGGCCACTGGGTGTCTGCTCTCCCCTTGCTCCTGATTCCACATGCTCAGTCTGGTAATGTTCAGCCAGCTCAATGGAAGTGACAAACATTTTCATGCAAACTGGACAGATGAATCCCTGTGAAATAACAACCTTTAAGGAATGTACAAGTATCTACTTGACCACATTTTAAACGATGCACATGAACACAACATATCTGATATTCAAGGTCCACAAACTGGTTCTTCCAATACAATCGTAAGCTGTGTTCTCGGCAACCCACTAAGTCATGTTTTATGGACTCTGAATTAAGGGGAAGGGGCTGACCAGGTTATATTTAAGGTAGGGTTTGAAGCTTGAAAATGTATGTGTGTCTTGTTTAAGAAGTACAATACACAAAGTTGTGCATAAGGATTTGTACAAATTTTAAAGACTGTCCGATAACGAGGAGGGGCACCGACGCAACAAACGGAAAAAAAACAAAAACAGAGAGCTCTCAGATTTTGATTGCATTTCCTTGTTTTTTCACTCTCACCCTTAGTGTCACACACTCTACCTTCCTTGTCAACTACTTCTGTGACCCCCATCTTCAATTATTGTCTTGCCTCTTCTTGATCTTCTGTCTTGGGTCCGCTTCTCTTCACTATCCACTCTGTTAACTTGGCCTCCCGGAGTTCTTCCGCAAAGGGGCAGAGCCTCCACACACACACTACCTCCCCTATTAAGATGGGGGAAGGGTTATCCCAGTGGCTCTGTCCCATTTATGGAAGTACTTCAAGAGGCCAGAATAATGCAGACAGATTGAAGGAGAAAGATGTGCACACACGGTCTGCATTATTCTGGCCTATTAAAAAAGGAGCCAAGGACAGCATATGAAGAAGGTGGGGAGACACTGAGTGAATGAGAGAAAGTGAGAGTGTGAATGAGGGTGAGTGACAACGAATTTTGCTTCTGAAATCGAACAAAAGAAAAGACGAATTTGTCTGAGTCGTTTTTGGCCTATGTGCACAAGTCTATTAAGAAGCCAGTGCCCTACTAACTGAGAATTACAAAAGATGTGGCATCCAAAGCTATGATACAAAGTCCCATACCAGTTAATCTCTCAAACTCTCAGAACCAATACATGCAACACTGTATAAGACATAAAAACTACGGATCAGAAGATACCAAGCTTAAAAAAATATCACCTGATATCAAACCGATACAATATTAACTAGCATTCTGCATGTTATCCAAAGGATATGGAAGACTGCCTCCAGAAATGATGAGCTGAATCTCTAATATTAAAAACATGTTAAAATGTGCACATATTACAAACATAATTATGACTATTTTAAAGTGTCCAACTGTTCTATGGTGTAAAAGAATGAAAAAACGTTATTATACTTTTAGTGACCCATCTAACTGGTTTCAATGGAGGTCAATAACATATGCTTTTTGATTCAATAACAGAGAGATTTCCACACAAGTAACTCAATGGCAACCATACATAACAGTGTAGTTTATGTAGTATATATGTATATAATTTAAAATTATTTTTTTCATATTTAATTACCACTCATACGTATGCAAAACGTGTGTAGTGTTTTAAATATGCCTGTAAAGGTTTTTTGTTCATGAATGAGATTAAGGTGCTCTTGACACATTTTAAAGGTTAGTTTAGCTTGATTTCTTGAATTACTTTCGTTTCAACTGGCTGCCTGGAGGCTTACTTTGATCTGATTTGACAAGTGTAATGGATATGGCTTTAAGATGATCTATTTCATACAGACAACAACGCAATAAAGATTGCACCTAGAATGATGAGATTTTAGTTGCTTGGTAATAATGGCTACCATACCTGACAAGCAATAAAAGAAGACCTCATGGTCAATGGAGAATTACAAAACCCTACCTTATGGTCATTACGCGGCAAGTTTTTTATTAAAAGGGTATATTTATTATGAGGTATGGGAGATGCCATGGTAGGCAATGAAAGTCAATCTAAAATGAAGCTAGTGTCTACTCCTACCTGTTCATATAAAAAGTTAAAATATATAACACTTTATTAAAATTAGCATCATAAACACTCAATTACCTCTGAAGAGCTTTCATTGTTGACAGCGTTCCCCGGGGTTGCAGAAGATTCGGATTCTGAATTCTGAGAGCCGACTCTCCCTGGAGTCTGGAACAAAGAAAAATGTATGTCAGAAATGTCTAAAGCATTTACCAATTTTGCAATGAAATCACCACTGCAAGATTCCTAAAGAACAACATTGTGCACCGACCCCACACAGTTAATCAAAATATCCTGCAATTTATTCTCTGGGTGGCCTATATTCATTCGAACAATAATACCATCTAATAAATCTGTGTACTGTAGGTCTCTGGCAGGAGAGGTAATAGACTGATTGATAGGTCGGTAGATAGGTAGGTCAGTTGGTTAGCCCTTAAATGCAAAATGCCTATGTCACAACAACGCAGGGAAGAGAGTGCCTTACTAGCTTTCTACTTTAAAAAAAATCCAGCTGTCCAACAGAAACATAGAGCTAACATAACCAGTGAGGAACCCAACAGACTTGTACTATACTTTATGAACCCTTACAATTATTCTGGCAAAACCACTTTGCAAAAGAGCTATTTTGGTGAAAAGTGTTACTTCTGGTGAAATCTGCAGGACATTCTATTTCTTTTCAGGCCACATGTAGAGCTTCTGCAACACTTAAGGGAGCATTCCACACTTATTTTCACGTTTTCTCTATACTGGAGTGTATTTTGCATGGACATCAGAAAACTTGATGTGCATTATTTAGCTACTGGAGTTAGAAGAAAAGAGGCATCTGTCTTGTTAAACCCCTCCACTGTCAAATGCATGCTATCTGAAAGCTTATGTTTTCACAACATACATGTGATGGCTGCCTCAACTCCCAACAATGTAGCTCAGCTTGTATTGACTTCAATAGAAGTGCTACTGAGCATGTGCAAGAAAGCACGTACCGGAGATCCCTGCCTTCAGTAAAGGGAGCCAGGAGAGGTGGAAAATGAGGCAAAGTCTTAATGTCTAACTCTGATATTAATCAATATAGTAAAATAGGTACAATGGACAGGAGGAGTCGGTGCAAAAAAACACACATGACGTGAAGAAGTCACCTTCTGACTTCTGCATGGAGATTGGTGATGGTAATCGCTTCCAGTTCTGGTTTGGCAAATTAGACAATTTGAGACTGGAATTACATTATTGGGACCCTGCCATAATCTCAGCATCAAGGATAGTTCCCATCTCCCAACAGGTAGAGGAAATAAACTCCAATGGTGTAAATAAATTAGATAGACCAATCAGACCTCCTACTTATTTTTCACTACATCTGGGACCCCCGTTGTGCTGTTCTTTTCACAGTAAGGAACGCTGCCCCAACTATATCCCTTGGCCCTTCTACTTTAGTCCTCATTGCTATAATAGGGTTTTCGCTTCTAGTATCAAATTTCCCTAGTTAAGTTTTTATCTATTTTACAATATTATGCAAACTCAAATCTCAATTGGCCCAATTTTTTATTATTCGTACATTTATCATACCCCTTGAATATATGTATTGTATTAATGGCTGCGTAAATTGTTGGCACTATATAAATAAAAATAAAGCATTGAAAGATAACTTTTAGATGTCTCCTAAGTTTGGACCAGCCTTGTCTAACCTTAGATAAAACTGTGTTGAAGACATTAAGAGGTTTACATGCCCAATTTTTAACACAGCTATGAATTACGCCTAAGGCTAACAAGCATAAAAACACTAGAATGTAGCGGTTATGACAGAAAATCTAATATACACAATATTTCAGGTCAAGGTATGTTTCAGAGCTATTATCATGTGCCTTGATAAATTAAAACTGAAACAGCTTTATTTCAAGAATCCTGTAATCAGAGGAGAGGACGTCATCGAAAATACTGCCATTTTGCCTTTTGGTGAACTTATGCCCAAGTTGCAGTGCTTTCGTTTGCAGTGCTTTAGTTGAAGGACAAGAAACTGAGAAATTGGTCCGAATTGTTTTTGGCCCATGACTACTTTAAAATATGTGGCAATTAAGAATTTGTATCTAATGCTTGTCTTTAATAGATTACTATGAATAACAAAATAGTATTAGGGAGTGAAGCTGAAACTGCCCAGTTTCATTACCTAATCAAATGCATTACTTTAGGTTGAGTGATGATTAAGATGCCTAACTCTACATTTATTACTAAAAGGAGTATAAGAAATATTTTATAATGTTAAATTGGCAGATCAGTGAAGAGTGAGTCAGTTAATTAAGACATCTCCTCTAACATGACAAGTCTGTGTAATTAAGGGACAGGCTTCAGAGGTACTTGCAAAAGATATGGTAAAAAAATGGCCATTGGGATAATTTTTTAAAAATAACATAAAGAAAGTATATGTTCAAATACAAGATAAGACTTACTGCCCATTTATAGGGCTCCATTGTGTCTGTATGTATCCTGTCATTTATATATACAATATTAGCTCAGTTCTACTACACACAGTGTTGAGGAGAGAGACAAACGTAGCACATCCAAATTTGTTATAAGTCGCAAGCAACGCCAAAACGATCTGCTTATTTTCCTAAATTCCATGGATGAATGAATGCAATCTCGGCTCTTGAATTCAATCTACCATTCAAAGAAAGAACCTTTAGAATTAGCTGTAAATAATTTGGACGTGGACTGAATCGTATTAATTCTGTGAAAACCGCTAAGCGTTAAGAAGAAGCAGTTAGACCCAATGAAGCATGCGTTTCAGAAGTAAAACATTTACAAGTTCCAACAGATTCTATAAGTCCTTTAACTTAGTGCAGTGGGGTACATATGCAATTACTGCACACAACAAAACAAACAGTTTACAAATAAAAGAAACAGCCTAAACCTATGTAACTATTTAACTTCAGGCACAATGGAAGCAAAGGAGAAACGAGAGTGTAAGCTGGAGAGCAGGGTCCTCTTTACCTAATGTATCGGTTTCGTGTCATACCATTCAAAGATGTCTACTGTAAGAAGCGCTGCATAAATTGTTGGCGCTTTAAAAATAATTGTAATAGTAATAATAATGAGCAAGGTGAGAGGTCACAAACAGATCTGACACCCTATACCAGGGGTAGGCAACTTTTGGCACTCCAGATGTTGTGAACTACATTTCCCTTGATGCTTTGCCAGCATTATGACTAAGAGCATTATGGGAGATGTAGTCCACAACATCAGGAGTGCCGAAGGTTGCCCACCCCTGTTGCTTAATTCCATCTCCCATGAACCCCTGGCAACAAGCTAACTGTGAATCCTGGGGCATTTAGTTCAACAAGTGGAAAGCTACCTGTTGGCTATCTCGCCACTGCAGTCATGAGGAGGTTACGATTGACAGCTAGAACTATAGAGCATTCAATGAGGAAGACCTGCAAATAACAAATGCATGCAATCCACACCGTCTCTCTACAACATGTACACTCTGTAAATCAAATTGAATTTGTTTTCCTCAGCAGCCAATGACTGTGATGTGTAGATCTGGTGCAGTATATAAAATGCCTGTACAAGTCTGCAGACATTCAGCATTTCAGGTAATCGCATAAGGTTTATACCAAGTAAACCGCATATCAAACACATGTACACACAATTATAGAGAGCAGATCACACTATTCTCCCACAGTACACCAGCCAGGCCTCTAGTGCCGTGAAATGACAAAACGTAGACTCAGTAAAGTGACTAATCACACACTATAGAGGCAAGGCCCTCCAGACCAAAGTCTGGGTACAGGGCGTGCACTTTGCACGCCGTGCTGGGGAAAGGCCTTAAAAAACTCTGAATACAAGAGTGGGTCCTGCCAGTCACAGTGTACGGTGGGCCGCACGGCCCATTCAAGCACTTCGTGCACGGCGGACGCTGCGAATCACAGACACATATCCCGTGCAGGGAGAAGGCCAGCCGATAACACACCCAGTACTAGGAAGTGCCATTCACGTGCTGTCACCGAGCCCCGTCTCCTTACCAGCTGTAAAATCCTCCTAAACATGTCTGTGCCAGTCTCTCACGGGAAAGCCCTTCTGTGCACACCGCGAGGAGATGAAATAGTTAAAAGCGGCGACTGTACAGGCCTCTGCCTTGTAATGTACTTCGTTAATAGGCAGAGCTCATAGGCACAGAGAATGTCTTTTCTTCTCGATCATTCAAACCAACGACAATGTTTACAATCCAAACCATCCGCTCTGTCAAATCCTAAGCTAGTGTGCTCTTGCGCCACCTACCATACCTCCAAAGAATTACCCCCATTAAGTGTGCGGCCATGTTTTGTCTCTATATTCTCTCTAAATGATATAGATAGATAGATAGATAGATAGATAGATAGATAGATAGATAGATAGATAGACAGACAGATAGATAGACAGACAGACAGACAGATAGATAGATAGATAGACAGAATGATATGGGTCAGGTAAAACCTTGGTCTTGGGACGCAGGAAACACCATTACCATTCTCTGTCTCCAGTTCACAACCACAGTGAGAGACAGGTAGAACAGAGACAAAGCCAGTGCTTACAAATATTGCTTTTGCCATTTAATTGTTCCCACGCATGTGATTGGCTGTAGCAGCGATCACCTCCACAGAAGTGCGGGCGACCTGCTTTAGGCATGGAGGAGTCAGCAATATGGCATCGTTTTCTACCGCTGATATACTAGGTATATCATTAGACCTCTAGGGACACCTTTTCATGATGTACCTGGTATGACATTGGTCATCAAGGGGCAATGCTTATGGTAAATGTATGTGTTGCTGTGATACCGTGCATGTTACAAGGTACTCTTTTTACTTGACTTTGTCACCTACTGAGAGCTACATATGCCATTCAGAAAGGTATCTAGAATTATCCAAAAATCATAGTTCATACCTGGGAACTTTTAGGCTACGGGTACCTGGGGCCTACCCTTGGTTGGTTGGTGGTCCCACTGACATCGTGGGAAACACCCTCATTTAAAGGGGAAATGAGCAGGGAGTGGGACGTGTCAAGACCCCGCTCCTGTGACCCAGAGGATTCGGGTATTGACCAGGAGAACGTGAGAAGCGGTGCTTCTCCCAGAGTTCTCCAGGTCAAACCCAGAGAGTTCCCAGGTATGGTTATAATATATATATATATATATATATATATATATATATATGTATACACTTTACACATTGCTGACCTGCACTTCTGTGAATTTATTCATCCACATACTGCAGAAAGCGTCCTGTTACATGCATTGGTCAACAATATGTATCCGGGGGGGAAAATGGCTGAATGTGGTCATTCTATTTAGAATAATAGTAGTTGTGTACACACTATATTGTCTCCTAGGGCAGTAGATGATTGTGATACCTAACAGAATGTTTGAATTTGTATAAAAGGGGAACTACAAGGGCATTAAATAGGAACTTCCACCATACATTTTATCCTTTATGTATTGTCCCATGGCATTTTGGACTAAGTAAGTAATATTTGTTGCACGTAGATAGAATTAATTTACATTCCATGTGAGTATCCCCTCCACCTAGCCATGATCCTCTGCTATTTGTGAAATTTCCCGTAACCTAGAAGCCTCTTGGAGCACAAACATGGCACCAATTGCATCACTTGTGATGGAACCTGTGATTTCATTAATAGCATTGCTTTAAATCATCTTCAGGGTACATCAAATATTGTTACTTTGTTGTGTCATGGTAATTGGGTGGTTCTTTAAAATGCCTGTTAATCTGCTTCTTTTGCACATTGCTTACATTACTGAAACAAGAGTCCCTACCTGAAAGGCTTATCTGCTTTGGATCCAATCCTTTAATCCATCCTCCCGTCCGGATCACAAAACATAAAAAAAATTGACACCTATTTAAATTACGGTAGTTTTCTTTAACAAAGAAAGGTTCCACTAACCTAATTTTGCAGCCACATCAAACACAAGTATACCATGACTTATGTATTAGCTTATTACATTGCATTAGAATAGTTAAATAGAAGTTGATAGGTACCTGCTGATGGTTTTCAGTGTTAATTAAGGTAAGTTATGGCTATATATAAGTAGCTGACGCAATCTGAGGTCAGTAGGATGCTGTGATCTAGTGCCCTGTGCCATACATAGCACATTCTAGCAAGGTACTAGGTGAAAGGAAAATGTATTTTGGTAGCCTGTTATGCCTGCATGTGATTTCACATAGTTTCACTATTTTTAGCAGACACATCCTTCACTCTTAATATGAGAAGCAATCTACCAACACCTCTAGTCTCTATACAGTGAAAGTGGCACTGGCATACTGTTTAAATTCTTTCCAGCACACAGTCAGTATTAGTAACAAAAGTCATGGATTATTCATCGTGATTTCAGTTTTTCCTTGGTTTCTTTTTTTTTTTTTTTGCTATAATTAACAGAAAACAACCCATGGATAGAGTGCCCTCCACAAATAATGGCACCCTTGGTAAATATGAGCAAAGAAGACTGTGACAAAGTGTTTTTATTGTTTAACCTTTTGATCTGTTGTTCAAACAATAGACAATTCTCTGCTCTCATGTAAATCAAACAATTGATAACCACAACACAGGGTTATCCATTTTTTTCTTTTTAAATATACAGGTATGTGTGCCACAATTATTGGCACCCCTTTGAATTCATATGAGAAAAATATAGTTGAAGTACATTCCCAGTGATGTTTTACATTTCTAGTACACCTGTGACTTATATTTTATTAGGTAACACATAGGCCAAATTTTAGTCATTCATCACAATGGGTAAGACCAAGGAATATAGCTGCGATGTGTAGCAATAATTTGTTGAACTTCACAAAATGGGAAGTGGCTATAAGAAAATAGCAAAAGCTTGAAAATGCCCATCAGGGCAATAACTAGGAAGTTCCAGTCAACCGGAAATGTTATGAATCAACCTGGAAGAGGCTGGTTTGAGTGGCAAAAAAATCCCCAAGGATCACAGCTGGGAAATAGCAGAATTTAGTTGCGTCTTGGGGTCCAAAAGTCCCAAAAACTACAATCTGATGTCACCTACATCAACACAAGTTGATTGGAAGTGTTTCGAGCCTCTACTCTCATCCCAAAGCAAACCATCTTGCCAGAAACTACTGTAAGTGTTAAATGGTACAGATGAAACCAAAATAGAGCCTTTTGGAGGTGGGTTTGGCGCACACAGAGAGATAGCCATATGGAAAAGTAACTCATACCCAAGGTTAAATATAGTGGTGGGTATTTAATGTTTTGAGGCTGGACATTTTGTTATGGATACAGGGCACCGTGGATCAAATATCAACAGAAATTAAATGAACACCTGGCTTCTCTGCCAAAAAGCTTAAAAATCGGACATGGTTGGATGGTCCAATAGAGCAATGATCAAAAACATACATCAAAATCATCACAAAAATAGTTTACTGACCATAAAATCATGGTCATACCATGGCCATCAAAGTACCCTCACTTGAACCCCATGAAAAACCTGTGGGATGAACTGAAAAGGAGAATCCAACAATGCCATTCTCGATATTTGAAGGACCTGGAGAGATTCTGTAATATTCTGTATGGAGGAATGGTCTCAGATACCTTGCTATGTATTCTCCAACCTCATCAGGCATTATAGGAGAAGAGTTGTTTTCTTGACAAAGGGAGGTAGCACAAAGTATTGACTTAAATGGTGCCAATAATTGTGCCACACATATATATATATTTAACTTTTTTTATTTTTGGACTGTATTTGCAATTGTTTGATATCCAAAGGCTAAAAAAAGACAAATTTTTACAGCCAATTTCACAACCAATTTATGACATTCACCCTGACAGTAGTGAATGGAAATTACTACATATAGTGTTTTGTCACATGTGTTGAACACGGTTGGGTTATTTTGTAGACTAGAATTGTTGGATGGAAACAATTTGCTACCATTAAAACAGCAATAAAATACAACATCAAAAATGACAGCCCACGGACAAATATACCCAAATCTGTTTACTATACCTACAATAGCTTGGAATGGTTGTATAATCATCTTACAAGTGGACAACACAGGCAAAAGCCCAGGACCCAACACCAAAGGGAATGATTCACGGAATATAATAGGTTGTGGAAAGGTAAGTGATCATTACTAGCAGTCATTTGATACCGTAGATAAAACACCTTCTCAAAGTGTTAAAGGGGGACCTCCACCAAAACTTTATTATTATTATTATTATTTTAACATCAAATTAGAAATACATTTTGAAAAATATTGTGCTTTTAAAAAAAAAATAGTTCAGCCATATTAGCCATGTGCACGAGTTTTAGCTGTGTCATCTTAGCCCATTCTACTAAACACCATGACTATTTATCATACTGCATTGAGAAATAAAAATAGAATGTTAAATCTTAATCTATCTGTCTAATAGAGGAACATACTTAATTAGATAAATAGAACTTCCTTATCATTGCTACAAAGAATCAGCTCAGTGTGGTGTTTGGGCAGAGAAAGTCAACCAAAATATCAGATAATTTGATGTTTGTTTAATTCTTCAACTTCCCTGGTGCAAATCTGATCCCCATATAAAGGTGCCTTTTTACTATGTGTTTTCAGTAGAGGGGGGTGATGCATTTTGCAGCATTGAGAAGGTGTATGATAAGATAACTTTTCTAGACTGCAGGTATCTGAGTGCTATGCATACATGTGCAGCAACCCACCAGTAGGGGGCGCCATCATACTGCAAGCTTTATTTTCAACATCTGACTCCTCAACAGCAACACATAAATTCTATTATGTGTTTCTTTAATGCATTCAACCAAAAAATATAATGTATCTTTTAAAAATTGACTTTTATATCCATAATAGCATCTTAAAAAAAACAAACTAAACAAAGTGGAATCAGCTGAAAGGAAATAAAGTTTTAAAATATCCTTTCATCTGGTCATCATTTGAGTGTTTATCCATTTCTGTAATTGGGGTTAAGCAAGTAGCAGATATTTTTTATTATACATATAATGTTCATTCATAATGGTAAATTTGCTATGTATTATTCTTCTACAGCCATTATATCCTGGCATTAGCCCACTCCTTTTAAAAGGCATCATTCAGACTATCACATCACTAAGAGAAACCACATATCCCTGTCCCTTTTCCATGGATTCTTGCTTAGCTATAATTGAATGATTTGATGAAATAAGCGGATATTATAAATGTAATCACTGTGCAACCCATTGTTGCAAATAGCTTTGGCATTTCAGTAAGGGAAAATAACCACATTTAACCAGAATTGTTGGTGTTTTAGATTTGAGCTGGTATGTACAAACCAAGATGATTTCTTTATTCTGAATAAAATTAATTGAATAAACAACCAAAAGTAAAGTGAACATAATTTATGGCTAAAATCAATACAGATAAAAATACTGCTGGTTTCAAATTTAAGTTAGGCTTCATTTGAGCCATAGTTTACGATTGTATGCTCAAGTTCAGACACTTGCCCATATATTGAATAAATAATTAAATGTATATTGAATAACTGGTTTTATTATGTCTTAGGCTTCTCAACAGAAAAGTTCATTTAATTCTATAACAGGTTACGTCTGTAAATGGCATCCTGTTGTTATACCGGAGAGCGCTATACCTTCAAGGCTCGCTGTCATGTATCTTTGGCATGTTAACCTCTATGGTAAGCTCCTCCAGTCATTGGCATCCACATACATTTTGTGGGGTGCTGGCAAAAAAGTAATGGTTTCCATCCCCTTTTATATCCTCCTTTAGTTCTACAATTTATCATTATTGATTGTTTTATATAGCGAGGACATGACCAGCACTGTTTACCATACAAGAAAGTATCACATCCAGTCCAATTGGTGGCCTGCCCCAAATCCACATTTTTAACAAGAGTTTCTTTTTATATCGTCTCGGCCCTTGTTATAACAGCAAATTAGATGACAATGCTGTTTTTTTTGAAGACAGGTCTCATTAGAAGGCTAGAAAAATATAACTGAATGTAAGGTACATTTAAGACTGTATACTTGTTTTTCAAATAAATATATGGATATATTTTTAATGTGGAAACATAAGGAACAAAGCCAGAAACCCATTATGCCATTGAACTCTTTGGTCCTTGCAAGATTGTCCTGCTGAGTTAATAGCCCCAATGAAACTGAAGACACTTAGCAGCTATTTATTAGGGTATCATAAAAGCAGTTATCCACTACACTGGACACATTTTATACTTCAGTTTCTTTTTAGGAGAGGGACTTGTCAATCAGACTTTGCTTGGAAAAATATGTAGGATATAAAATATATGTCCTCATTCCAGTACCCTGTAATGTCAATTGGGAACACCAGACCCATGCTGCTATATTACTGTACATTGGCACAATTATTGGGCTGAGGCAGTTTGTGGGCAATAAATCTAGTTATGATTTTATTATACTGAGTCACAGTTATCAAGTTTCAGCAGTAATCATGTTTGCAAACGTGTGAAGCAATAGGTAAGTCTGCTATACTTCCACGAAGGGCAGCGACATGGGGTTCATTGCCAGAGCTATCAGTAATAATTTATTTTAAAGATTCCAAAGAGACCATTTTACTGTAAAATTATTAATTTACATTTTATTATTAAAAAAAATCTTGCCTATACACTTTTTCTAGTTTAAATTTGTGTTTGGACAGTCGTGAAGTTAATTAAGCGATTGAAATGGTGGAATGAGTAGAAATAAATGATAAAGGAGATGATGTCACCTTATGAGTCAATAATGAGACTTGGACCTCCACGCTGGTAATCTTTGAAGCACTGAAAGCCCATATCTAATATAACAACCCATTATAGGTTTTTAACTACTAGTAATTCTTCCCACATCCAACATAATACTAGCACATCATGTTATAGGGCAAATGCTACCATTTTGATAGCTAGGTAATCTATTATTATTATTATTATTTTACTTTAAATGCATTACCAATGTTGTGTAGAAGCCATGTCACTAATGTCAGAAGGCATCCCTGATGCATTTGCCAGTTTTCTAAAACCCAGAAAAGTGGGGGAGAGGTAGATAAGGAGAAAGGGGGTAGATAGTGAGAAGGGGGGGGAGTAAGAATACTACCAGAGGAGTAGTCCGCACAGGGCGCCTGAACACCTAAGGCCGACCTTGGGTCACAAACAACTTGCCCATAAAGACTTACAATTTGTAAGCTTGCGAGCAGGGCAATGTTTTGGTTTGTCTTAGTCTGTCAGTTCTGGTTTTGCCATAGCATTTGAATTAATGTATTGTAAATTGTTGGTGCTATAAAAATAAAAGATATTATCATTTGTCTCAATCTCTCTTTTCCAACAAAAGCATTACGTGCGCTAACCAACCCAGCTGGGAATATTATTATTGATAAGAGCAGCTGGCTAGTGTTTGGAAATCTATAAGCTAAGTATTGAAGTACAGACATGATTAGGTATGACAGACTCATTCTTCTTTCAGGGACAGAGTTGTAGGGTTGTCAGAGTGAGCTCAGCAGAGATATCCTGTACAGAATGAGAAGTGCCAGCTCTTTATCATGAGCCATCTGCTGTGTGATTTATATCCTGCTTTTACACTTCACGTCAATGCCACAAAATACTTCTTCAATGTGATCATATGCAGCATATCTTACATATTATGCAAGAACTGCAGGTTACAGAGCAATGTGGAGACAAAGAAAAAAACATTAATGGGAAACTGTCAATGTCACAGCTTTTAGCATAATTAAGTTATGCCTTCATTGCATCTCCTATGTTTCAGGTAACGCCATACTGGTTTTACGGGAAAACATTGTTTTTTTACTGTACAGAAGATGTCTGCATAATGAATTAACTGTGCTGTTATATCCTTTTTTTCTTCATTAATCATAAAAAGCCTACCAATCAGCTTATAACAAAGGAAACCAATAACTAAACAAAAGGGGAAGAGGAATCATCCTGAAAACATGATGGGAAGATGGCGGCCTACATGGTATACATTTAAATTGGATTTCTGAAGGATATTTATTGCTTATGTTAATGTGTTAACAACATTACAATTTTTAGGTTTAGTTAATGAATGCAGCTGTAAAACTGTATGGAACTGCCATTCATCCTCCTCACCCCGGGACTGATCAGCAGCCTCAAAAACGTTAAAAAAATATATATGGGTGAAAAAAAAGATTGCTGCCTTAATGCAGATATCAGTGCATCAGATACCAAAAGTAACAAAATAAATAAAAGTGTGCTAACATGTTGCCAGATGATCTACTTTATTTTAAGATAAGCTGGCTGGTACACTGGAACAACTGTCTGATCTCTGCTGTCATGGTACATTTACATCCATCCTCACATACACTTACATGTACACATTCATGCTCACACAAAAAACACTTATGTGTTTTGACCATGCTTTTACCACGCCTTTACCTCGCTTCTACAACATTACATGACCCCACTGCATTCCACCCCTGATGCTCCTGTTTTGTTTTTTATCTAATTGCCACAAGGATACAATAATTCTTACATATTAAATGTTTAACAATACATCTGAAGGTGGTATCAAAAGAAAAGCCCTATCTTTCCTTGAAAAAAATGATGTGTTATTTGTATGGGTGCAGTAAAAATGAAAAAGGGGAATCACAGCTAAAGAAACTTATCGTAAAAACACGACGAAGCTCTAGGTTATTGGGTACAAGGTACCTTTAGTAAAGAAGGGGTTAAATTATTGCCCACAATGCTGGATTTATACAAATATAAACATGCTCACATGAAAGAGTTCTAAGGTCTGCTTTTATCTCGCATTCAGGTCAATAAAAGTTACCTATCAGACTGCATTGCGTTAATTCCGGTCAATGACTTCTGTAGTTACACATTGTATAGACAGCAAGTATTTTATCCATTCGTTACAATGTTGTCTTTATATTGCCTTGGGAAGGGCACATTCCAAATACATTGTTCTATAGTTAAACGTGTAAATATTTAAGCAATGTCTGCAACGTCTCACAAAGTAGAGACTTGTTTGCAAACAAAAACCTTTTTACGGGACTAATTGTTTATATCTGGAAAAAAGTGGTGAAAGGTCTTGTAACAAACACATTATGTATCTCAAAAACACTGTCTCACACCCCCTCAACTAATAAGCATGGACAAAGCCTTAAAACTATGGAACTGTCACCAAACATTTATTAGTAGGGTCTTATTTATAGTACCTTGAGGTATCAAATTATTGAAAAGCAAAGCAGTAAGTAACCGTTATTTGTTTTGTTTGTTTTGCAATTACACTATATAGTCTTTATGGGGATAAGAACTGATACCTGTCTTGTAGATATTTAAGAGATTATTTTTTTTCTACTCCAGAGGCTTTTAGACAAAATGGGATAGTAAGCAAAAACATTTCAGATGAGGATCCACATGAGCCTATTTATGGTTATTCATGATATAAACAGGACATGTTAAATTCTGGCCTTTTGAGGGTCACCTCAGCTCCTCAACAAAAACTTACGTAGACGTTTTTTCATGGTAAGAAAAAGAGAGAAGTAGACCCTGAATAGTAGGCATAGGGTGGCGCATAACAAGGATCCAAAAGCCCTATTGGATGTTCTAGTTCCCTGTAGCACCACAGCTCAATTGGGCCAGTTACAGGGGAGATCACATGACCTGCCATGTCTTCATATCCCAATGCTCAACACGGAGGGGAACATTGGTGTCACTGCCCTGGGTTAGGCCTAGGGCAGCACCAAAGATAAATACAGCACTGATCATAGTATTTCCTTTTTGATAAATGTTTTGTTCCTTTTTTTTTTTAGGCCAGACCCTACCATGGAGCAGAGTGGGGCAATTACCCCAGGCGGCACTTTTGAAGAGGCGGCTTTCACTTTGCCGCCCCAAGAGCCTTTTTTTTTTAAGCATAGGAGAGACGCCAGGGACGCCAAGTGGTTTTCGCTTATCAAGTTGTCAGTACCCGCTCCGCGCCCCTCCCTCTCCTCTGCGAGCCCTCTAGCTCGGTCTCGGTGCTGACTTGTAATGCTGAGCGCCGGAATATGATGTCATTTTCAGCGCTCAGCAGTAAAGCAGCATGCACCGTGGCAGAGCAGGGAGACTCGCCGCAGGACTGCTGAAAGGTAAGTGAAGTACAAAGGGGGGTAGGGTAGATAATAGAGAGGGAGGGGGGTAGATAATGAGAAGGTAGGGAGAGGAAGGGTAGATAATGAGCAGGTGGGCATTTCAAACTTCGCCCCAGGCGGCATTATGTCTTGGGCTGGCCCTGATTACAGCATTCTGTATATACATTTAGTGGAACCTCAAGGATACCGGTGTGACTGTGTATACACAGTGGTACATTAGTCTTAGCAATGGTAAATTTAAGTTCAAATATAGTTGCAACAATTGCAATAAAGAACTCCATTTGGGTCTCACTGTGCCGCAACAGCGAGTTGTTATTGCTTAATAGCAAACAGGCTGGTAACTATTCCTTTAATAAACGAACATCAGACATATCATGAACACACTTTTGGTGTTTTTAATTACAGTCACCTTGAAGATTGTTTGTAAGGACAAGTTGTCTTTTTAATACTCTTAATCAAATTAATCCAAAAGCCAAAGGAATCTCTTTAATTAAATTTATCTTTCCTACCACTACAATTTTCCATTACGCAATATGCATTTGAATACATGGTGATACAAGAAACATAGGGTTTATTCATCTTCCATAATGCTTGTCCTATAAATAGAATTGTCACCTTTGCCATTTAAAATCAGATGCCTTTGCATTTTGCTGGGCAGCAATTATCCGATAGGCCTGCAGTGTGTAGTGTTTATAGGGTATCTGATTTTAAATGGCTGAGGTAGCCTATAAACAACATCCTCTGTTAAGTCCAACTAGGCAGTATTTCTTAAACCTAGCTGCTGGTCTTAAAGTGCCATGCAAAGATTTTAAAAAAAAAATCTAGGTTTTTTACTTTCTAATTTACTTCCATCAAAGAGTAATGCAACAAGGCAACCTCTTCCAAAAAGTTCTACATTTGACCAGTCCACAGAGTATTATCCCGAAAATCTTGGGGGTCATCAAGACTTTTTTGGCAAATACGAAATGAGCCCTTGTGTTCTCTTTTGGTCAGTAGCGTTATTTTGCCCTGCAACTCATAGGTATCATTTTTGTAGTCTTTCTTTTTGTAGACTCATGAATACTGACCCTAACTGAGGCAGGTGAGGTAGTTCTTTACATCTTAGTCTGGGTTCTTTTGTCCTGGATGAGTTGTTGATGGGCTCTTAAGAGGATTTTTATTAGGCCGGTCACTCTTGAGAAGGTTCACCACTATTCCAAGTTTTCTCCATTTGGAGTCCTCAGAGTCTTACCAATGGTCTTGTAACACTTTGCAGGCTGATTTCACTTTGCAACGCAGGTTCTACTTATTTCATTTTTTAGATTGAACAGGGCTGGCAGTAATCATTCCTGAGTGTATCTAGTTAAATTGAACCCAATGATCAATTCAATGTAGTTAATTGGTTGATTTAGTAAGTACACTGTATTTACTTTTTTACATAGGGCCAGGTAGGGTTGGATAGCTTTTTTCTTTCTATACATGAAATCATCTGCATTTACAAACTGCATTTTGTGTTTTCTCGAGTTATCTTTTTTTGTCTAATATTACAATTAGTTTAACAATCTAAAACGATGTGTGTGACAAATATGACTGTTTTAGTGTAACAACTCTAATAAAACCTATAATGAACCAGTAAATGAAAAAAAATCATTATTCTTGTAGAACAAATCATTATAAAATCTGCCAGCCTTAGACATAGTTCAGCTAGAGCCGTAAGCTCAGATCTTCAAATAAATGATACAAAGACATCAGCGTCTAAAAATAAGTTAAAAAAAATTAAACATTTCTGTCCTCGCGGTTAGGAATCAAACCGTTCCCTCTGTGTGTTTCTAGGAAGAGGCAGGATAACAGGAAACAAATTGGATTCCACAGTGATTACCCAGAGAAACACTGTGAGGCGACATGAGTAGCAGATGGCATTCAACATTGTATCCTGCAGAAGTCAAACAAGCAAAAAAAGAGTGTGAACTGTAAAGTGATATTAACGGTGCATGACACCAGGTTTCTAATTTAAAGTCCAAAGTAATATTGAGTTAACGTCCATTCTGCTTTTAGCTTATGTCCAGTTAATGTGGTTGAATATTGTGCTATACGGTGCCAATCGTTTTCTATTAAAAGAGACAGTAGTAGCAAGTGTTACAAAAGAAAAACAAAATAGTAGAATTGGTCCTAGCCAGACGTATTTATCTATTGTAAGCTTGCGAGCAGGGCTCTCTCCAACTAATGTATTGGTTTGTCTTAGTCTGTCAATTCTCGTCTTGTCATCCCTTCAATTTATGTATTGTATTAAGCGCTGCGTAAACTGTTGGCGCTATATAAATAAAAGATAATAATAATAAAACTGTCAACTGGAACCCCATAGAAGGCTAATGACAACACAGTTTATATGTAATAAAGGCAAAAAATGTGGAAAAGAATACTAATTTATAAATAAAACAATATAATACTGTCCAACAGTTATGAATCATCTTCTGTTTATTGGCACCATGTCATTCATAGACACTGAATGATATCTCACCATTTACTGATGTTCCCTATTCTATTTTAAAAATGACGTATTGTATAGTTTTTATAAAAGTGTAATGCAAATGTAACAGAGGATAGTGATTATCCTCATGTTTACCCAACAGACTATACCCAATGTTTTTTTCTTTTCTGTATTTGGTGCCATAACAGAAAAAGGTAACTGTTATGAATAAACTCCAGTGACTACGCCACAATGTTTTGAGAAAAATAGAATTCGGTTTTGTTCTGGTGTTTTTCTTTTTCAGCAGTTTTTGATCCTGTAGTAATATCCCTGCATTCCTTAATGTTTGCCAACAAATATGTCAAATATTGTGCTTAAGGTTTGTCAACTAGTGCAATTATATTTGGTTTAAAAGTTAAAGAACCATATATTGCTTATTTTACTCTTCAGATACCATTACGTGGGATTCTTTAGTTTATGGAACTATAACATGCATGATTTGGGAAAAGTGTCAGATTCACTTTAATACTGTAAACACAAACAGATAGCCATTCAATATACAGTATCATTTCCGAGTCTAACCACTGAAGTGGTGTAAATATGGTTTTAATCAAGGGTTAATGACCTGTATATAATAAAGTCATTTTAATATTAAATTGACAATTTAAATGATTTGAAACCACTCTAGTGTATTATTCTTAAGGTTTTTATAGATAGATGAATAACATTATTATTATCTTTTATTTATATAGTGCCAACAGTTTACGCAGCGCTTCATACAATACATATATTCCTGGGGTATGACAAGATGAGAATTGACGGACTAAGACAAACCGATACATTAGGTGAGAAGAGAGCCCTGCTCGCAAGCTTACAATCTTGAGGGAATGTGTATAAGTACCATATGGCAAGTGGGATAACAGATATGTACAATCTTGCAGTCCTCCTCACCTGTTGTCTCTGTTAGTCAAATTGTTATGCTATATACTTCTTGTTATGTCATGTCTACCCATTGTACAGCGCTACAGAATAGGATGCCTTTAATGGTGGCTTCCAGGTCTGTATATAGAAAAAGCTTAGCCGCACAATATGAAGCAAACACACGTTCTTCCAATGCTACATTACATTACTATATACAAAATACCTAAAGATTTTTTCCACGGGACGTCCCATTTAATGTGCTGCCCAGAATGCAAAAGTCATCTGCATTTGGTGTTTGGCAAGTTAGGTGTTCGGTGGGGGGACCCGCTGTGAAAATAAAGTTTCCTATTTGTACTACACAGGAGTTGCCTATTTGTTAAAATATTTATTTATTTCTTATCACCATTCATACTCACTTCTGTGAATTTTCATCATTCCCAACGCAATGAATTTAGCAATAACCTCATATTTCTGAAGATTTGCTTTTGGAAGCTGTCTTTCACTGTATTAATGATTCATGATTCATGCATTGATTCGTTTTCTCCTCTTGTTGTTAAAGTGCAATTACATCACAAATGAAACATGAACATTTCTGGAATTTGAAGATGCTTGTACATTAACGTAGTTTTAAATAAAATTTACTGCAATATGTTGTATTACATTAATTTTTTAAGTTGTTTTCTGTGTTACTTTAAAATCTTGTGTAAAAAATAACTGTAGCATTGAGTAATGTGTTTGCTCAACTTTACACAGCATTATTGTATAACATGTATGCCCTCTGTGTCCTAGAAAAGGGGGAATAACTTAGTACTATATGTGAGTCTTTACAATGTACACAATGTTTGCATCAAACAGTGACACCACCACTGTTTCTCATATTTCAGAACTTGGTTAGATTTGTCTCATCAGGTTCCTGTTGTTATTCCTGTTGCTCTTTCAAAGTCAATGTGTCACATCCTAACCCTTAAAAATATCATGTCCTGCATTCCTTGTATAATATTATATTCAGTTGTTTGAACTATTACGTTCTACCTGTGTAAATCCACACATTTAGGACTTTCCCATGAGTTAGGGGGCCCTACTATGTGTGTATTCCAGGGTTTCTATACTTAATCTGTTTCATTAACCACTTGTTTCTTGAAAGTTATTAAGTATAAAAAAAACCCGGACTACCATCTCTGGGGAAACGACCTCACAGAGAGGGAAAAACATATCAGGCTACAACAAAATCAGGTCAAATGGGCCAAATTAGGTAAAGGCTGTGGACTGGGAAAGTTAGGAACAAGAGTGAGAGCAACCACCAAAGGCACAAAAACTTTTAGGTTTAAATAGGGCACCAAACACAGTCACCTCCTTTGTAGCCATCCCCATCCACAGGTATACTCAGAAGCAGGTATAAAATGGGGTCTGGCCACATGCAGGTACTCCTTCAGTTGAGTTTTTTTTATATTTTAGTACAGCTCTCTGTTTTATTTCTATTTGTCATTTTTGTGAGTGTAGATCCTCAATTAAAATATATCTATCGATCCTACAGTGGAAACACATTTTTTCTTTTACTGTTTTTTACATTGTAATTGGTTGGTTCTGAATTCAGCTTTATCTTATGTGATGAAGAAGTTGCAGCTTCTCAGTAGAACAAAAATTGCCTGAAATTAAAACCACATGCTCTCCAGACCTAGCTCATTATTTAACATGGGTTTTGGCAAAGAATACGGTTAAAGTTATGAGCAGTTGATCAAAAGAAAGAAATACTTATAAATGTGTTAGCCTCACATGCTTTGTTACAAACCCCCTACGGACCACCCTCACTGTCAATGATGGCTATATGACATCATACTTCCCTCACTATCATCAACACTGACCAATGTGCGAAGGAGCGGGTCTAAATCTGTGCCAAAGAGGTGTAGTTTTCCTCATTACCAATCACCAGGAGAAAGTGTGATTTTACAATCTACTCTTTGCCTCCTTCCATAAATGTAAGGCGAGGACAAAGTGTAATTTACGCGCACTACTGTTTCCGTCTCCTAGAAATTGGCCCCTTTAACGTCAATGATTTCTATATATATCTGTACTACACATTCATTTCAGATTATTTTGGAAAAGCTATATTAATACCACCTTGCTTTAAAGTGGATGTGTCACTTTTGTCAAATCCTAGACCTTACAGTTCTATGCACTATGTAAATATGTTGAAAATATTCCACGTATTCTTACAAAAAGCCTCGTTTTCAGGATTTACCAGATTATTCCACCCTGGTATCTTATCTCTATGTACTGCATATAGATAATTTGCTGATTGTTGTCACTTGGTTCAAAGAACCTTTGTAAGGTGGAGAAGAAGGGAGATAACTTCAGGTCTGGAAACACATGAGATAATGGGTGCTCTGCTTATAGTTAATGTTGCTCTCAGCTTCCATGAAGTAAATCTTTAAAATAAGTATCTTAAAAACAATTAAGAGGTCGGCAAAGAAAACGTACAGGCTATAGGCATTTTTAATAAATACATTTACCACTAAAAGCTGTGACAGCTACAGTTCTCTTTTAAGTGAACAGCTGAAAGACATATATACAATGAGACTGACTTGTAAAGTATGCACATACCACGTAGATACATATCATCGCCAACAAGCCATACTGAATTGCTTATAAATACATTACCATTTTTCTCCAAATACAAAGAAGCCACACATAGAATCCAATTAGTCGTGAGTTTAATTTTTTACGATAAAATATTCTAGGAAAAGGGTTTACAACACACTATAACACAAACGTGGCCACATGACTCTGTTTCATTCAGTATTTTGCCAAGTATTAAATGACATCTCAACACAGATAAAAATAAATCTGGTTATGTTCTTTCAAAAGTATCATAGTACGAAGTATGCAAGATAGCAATATTCTATTGCAGGAAGAATCCGAAGTGGACTGTCCTTTCACCTCAACGGATTAATGCTTTTTTGTACTGTTCTCTTGACTAAATATAGCTCAGGCAGCCACACACATCCATATAATGGACACTTTCTTTCTTTACCGCTATTCAAATTACATTTTAAATCTTTTAAGTCTCACTCATTTCCTTTTTATAAAGCTGTCAAATATCTTACATTCCCTAAAGCAGAATCTTAATACATTTTTTCCAATCCTTTGTTCTTCTTCTTGAGGGTTTTAACAATATGATGATAATATTTATTATTATTTTTATTATTTATTATTAATAATTGTCTTAATATGTCAATTCTAGTCTTCTCATACTCCTTGAATGTATGTACTATAAGAAGCACTGCATCAATTGCTGGAGCTATAAAAATAAACAAATAAAAATAATTATTATTAGCAGGTGGTGAAGTAAAATAAATAAAAGCAAAATAAAAAGAGGATTTTTGTAGTAAGCTTACAAATATTAATCATAATTTGAATAACTTTCAGAAAACCTAAATTGATTAGGTAGATAATAAAGATTGTGGTCTTGCTTTGGTGAACAAACTAGACATACTATGAGAGTATATCCGGCATGTTTTCTTTTATTTCCAGAAAATGTCTTTCTCAATTATCTAGATTATGTTGAAAAAGGAATGCTTTTCTGAAATAATTGAAACTTGCACATACTTATAAGAATAAGTTATTCTTCATCAATGTAAAAAACTGCATGATACAAGTAGTATGAATCTATTATTAGAATAATTACTATTATTCTGATCAGCTAGGGCAAAAAGATTTGGTTTGGTCACATATACTGACAAAGTATATCAAACTGAAGGGTAATGGGAATGGTGGGGGCAGAGGTTCAAGAAAGAGGAAAGGAGAGTTAACAAACTTGACAAAACTGTTAGGCAGGGGAGGACTGGCGCCTTCTGGCCTACAGAGCAGGTAAAACCTTGCCCCTCATACTCACTGGTACACATATTTAAACACACACGCTCACACTAACACAAACTTACACTAATACATACACATTCGTGCTAACACACATACTAACACTACCATAAACTACTCATGCTCCCACAAACACACTCTAACACACGCTTACACAAACTCACTCTCACACTAACACACATTGCCTCTAACATACACCTACATATACACACTCATGTTAACACACACTCTCCTTAACACATACTTTCATATACACGGTCATGCTAATACATACACACTCATTCTAATATAAGTATAAGTATATACATATTCACTCACTCCCTAACGCTTAACCACCCCCATGCCACCAACTCTAGGCTCATACCTGACACTCTAACACCATACACAAACATACACACACACACTCAAACGCTATATGCTGACACAGGGACACTCATGCTAACACCACATATTAACACCATACAGTAACACACATTAACACTATACACTTACAAACACACATGATGACACTAAAGGCTTACGCACACATGATAACACCATATGCTTACAAAACATAATGTCATAGATTTACACAAACTCTAACACCATACAATAACACATACTCTAATGCCATAAAGTGACACACAAACTCATAAACCATATACTCATACACGTTACACTTCCACATAAATACACAAATATACACTCTGCCTTACCCATCTTGCCATGCACCTATGGTACTTACATCCCTGGTTCTACACAGGAATCTGATACCTGCTTGGATTTGCCTGAAATTGAAAATACAATACCCATAATTTAGCTAGCATAGAAGAAACATGGGAGCTGAATTTTTCCTCCACATTTTGGGTGCTGTTTTTTAAAATTCTTTTAGCCTTTTTGCCTTATTAACTCCTTAATCATAAAAGCTGATTTTACACTTTAGGACTGAAGCATTTTCAGCTAGATCTTTACCGCCTTTCATTTATTTTACCCACGCAGGACAGTTTCAGGACAGTTAAAGCTTTTAAAACCATCCATATAAACTATCATTTAGTATGAAATCTGAAAGATTATTAAATCTTTATTATTTTTCTAGTTTGAACTTTACTAAGGGAGAGTGTATATTTGTGTATTTATGTGTAAGTGTAACGTGTATGAGTATATGGTTTATGAAAAACATTTTGTTTTTCTAGTTTGACCTTTACTAACAATTTATAAATGACAAAAGAAAACCAACACATTTGTTGCAGTTTTGAAAACTTCTCATATATGTGGTGTGTTAGTGCAAAATATGAAAAGTAGTATTTAAAAATGTGATGAAATGGAGTCTTGGTAGTTACAAGGGGAAGGCTGCACTTGTCCCAAGGGAGCAAGTAAAACCTAGCCCCTTGCCCTGACACACACTTACATATACACATTTACACCCACATCATCACACTCTCACCATCCCAGAGGCTTGTTTCTAACAGCATGTGCATGGTGTGTGAGCGGCCATGTTTTTACCAGGGTCACGTAACTTTGGGTTACATGACCACACACTGTTCCCACCTCCAAGATTGAGTCGGCCCAAATGTGCATATAGCAGAGGTTGGAATAAATGACCAAAGGTTTATAGAAATTTTATATTGCAAGAAAAGTTTAAGTCTAAAGTTTTCTAAGAAACCAGAAGGTAAAATGGTTTGCAGGTATCCTACTATAGTAGCAGGGATATATACGAATAAGAGATGCTCTGGTATGAAGGGAATCAGCAAATATGTTCATATACAGTATATTGAGAGCCCCTGCTTCTCCTTTGAATCCTAGAGTTTACAGGTTAGGATATTATCTACATGTATTAGCAACATATAGACTTACTGACAGATATGCCTGGGAATGATTTGACCATGGGTCTCTGGGTAATTCTCTAATTTACATGGTCTAGTGCTGGCACCTTCAAATTCTGCATTAATTAAATGAAGTCCGCAGCACCTAGGCAGCTATAAGGTAAACCCCAAAGAGCTGGCACTGGCTGTTTTTTGGAGACAGGACCACTTTAAAAATGCACATACTAGTCAAATGAAACATTCACAGAGGTGGACATTGGTTGGCAAAATATTTTTTAACTGTGTGTTTTATGAGTTGCTAATGTTTTAAAGTATGGCAAGCTGATATATATATTTCTTCTTTCACAGAAAAAATAATGAGTGGAATTAGCAGAATAGTTCTTTTTCAGTCTATATATATATATTTTCCTAAATATCATAAGAACTTGGGTCAGGAGTATTCTTTGTATTGAATATCAGGTTGTTTTTATATGACTATCCTAATCTGATCCTAAACATTCCTCTTTATTTATGACATATAAGTCTTCCATACCAAAGGTTACCTGCTGATTGGAGCAGTTCATTGCTTTTCAAACCTGCTTTATATAATACCCCTCTATGTTTGTCATTTATTTGGTAATAATGTACCTTTACAAGGCCAGACCAAAAATGTCTATGTATTCTTTAAAAAAAGTAACATGAGATACATGAGAGGCAAGGCATTAAAAAAGAAAGGGAAAATGGGAATAGAGAGAATGATGAAACATTGGAGCACTGTGTCTGTGAAGTAGAATGGAAATGAAAAGTAACAATTCTTTAACTTCAACTTTACATTATATATTACATGTAATCAAATTTACAATTGATTTATTCATTACACGGAAAGATAATACCAAAAAATGTACCTCCGAAAATAGGAAACTAGAGAGAAAGGCATGTATCCTGCATCTGAGTTTCCATATATATGTATAAATCACAATCATCATGACATAAAACGTCACACAGCCACTCACACACATGATGCTTCAGAAGGGTTTCATGTAGTGATGTCAGTTGGTGGAAACAGGCGGTTTTCATCAAGAGTAACCCTTTGGGAAGACAGAAAGGCAACTTGTCATGGTAATTCTCATGGAATAATTTGAATCAAGCCTGCCCAGACAGAATATTGTCTTACAACATGATAGCACTAACATTCAGTTCTTCTGTATGTTCTTCGGCTTGCAGGAAACACTTATGCAAAATCATTTTCCTGGTCTTGGTTTGTAGCCTGTAGTCATCATGAGTAAAAATCACTTTAAGGTCATTACTAAACACACTGAAAAAGAAAAGATTGAATCTGGACATACAAAACTCCAGACATTACTTTTTGCAATTTGAAAATGATCTGTTTATAACAACTCCCACGTGTGTCTCATAGCTACCATGGATAATATGTACCGAGGGGACTTACTTTGATTTGACCTTGAACAATATTTAGATACATTTTAATAAAACTGGTGTCCTGCCAGTGGTGGCATCTGTCAACAAAAGCTGGACAGGATCTCCTCTACAGCAATTAAGTCCATTCAAAAATAAAGCTAGGATTATTCATATAGATGTTTTACTTTTTATGAAGTAACATCTGTCCAATCAATATGCGGGTACAGAGGCAGAAGTGAAAAATCAGCAACAGTAAATAAGAAGAGTCATCATGGTATGCAACTAGATCAATATTTAATTAGTTATAGCAAGATAAAGAAAATATTAAAGTATTTTCACGACTGTATATAACAGGCCAGGAAGGAGTTCTGGGACAGGTACAGAATTCAGCGCTGGGTAGGCAGGTTCAGAAGTGCCTGCTTGCAGATGGCTGCTTTGTTCTTAGGAGCTGTCTCGCTTTATGATTCAGTTGCCATATCCGGTTCATGAACCAATTTTGGAACTCCTATCCTCCTCACTGTCCTTGCTGGCCTACTTGTCTCTGCCGTAAGGGAGCAGTTTGAGGGAACTGGAAGACAAGAGCAAACTGGGAAACTGGCTGATGACAACAAGGTTAGATGAGCTTTTGCAGGATCAGAACCAAAATGAAGTAAATGGGGTGAAGCAGAAGCAAAAAACAAAGTACAGTCCAAAGTTAAAAACCCGAAATATTGACACATCCAAACAAGGTGGGAATCAGAAGATGGGAACACAACCGGAGTCCAGAGCGACTGGTCAACAAAATGACTCAGATTATCAAATTATAACAGCACAGGGGGAATTCCCTTCCCTGGATAATACCCCAGGTACTGGCTTATTAGATGGATGCTGTATCCTGGCCTACCTGGAAAAAGAAAGAAAACACCCGTGGCTCCTGAGCACATAGATAATACACATGTGTAGTAAGTTAGCATTACGTGTTCGTGAGAGACCCTCAAATAAGGAGTGTGTAAAGTGGTTGCAAGCTGAGAAATGTATACAGGTATACCAAAAATGTGCACCTCGTGATTTTTGGGTGATAAATACTAGACTTGTGCACATGGACCAAAAACTATTCTAACAAATGTTTAGTTAAACTTTTGGTCCATTTGTTTATGGACAACACATTTTGTTTCCTCTCCTTTTGGTTCAGACAAAACTCGGAGGGCTTTTCCCATTCAGAAATTACATTTATTACCTCTCTCTCTCTCTACCTTCTCTGTTTCTTCTGTGTTCTTTCTTTTGTCTTCTCCAGTGGTCTGCTTGTCCAGTCTCTCAGGCAACAGGTAGGATCCTCCATTCACACCACGGGGACAGCTTCTCTCCCAATAATCCAATAGAGGGAGAGACTAGGCACTGAGGCTCTCTGTAGGGTAGCAGAACTTCTACACCAGACCAGGATAATGCTGTGGAGAGCCGAAGAAGACAGAAGAATCAATACAGAAGAAATGGAGAACAAGAAGCAGATAAATCTGAATGCACAAATCTGATAACTACCCCTAAACACCAAAGTTTATGCCAACCATGGTATGTATGTTCTGCTTTAAAATAAACTTAACATAAAAATATGAATTATGTGCTCTTTAGAGGTATAAGATTTAAGTCTGGGGATCATGTGACATGTTACCTTTAAATTTTAAATTCTTAGATTCTTCCTGGGTCTCTAAATGTTAACCATAAGAGGTGTAATGTTTGAAAACTTGTGAAGCATGACTGTGAACATAAATAGATGAGAAAATGTCACATGTGTGTGATTTCTGTGCTTATCACCACCTGACATTGACCATCAGCACAGCAGTAAGGTAGATGTTGACGTTGCAGCTTCTCCTGCTACACACTGGACAGTTTATATTCTGGCCTGAAGTATTTGTGACATTGGAGGTTATGTAGAATGAGTCGTTTGGGTGCAATACAGTAAAACATTTGGAAGGCTTTTTCCATTCGGAAACAATATTCGTTATCACTCACCCTCATTCACTCTTTCATACACTCATTCTCTGTCACTCTCTCACACTCTCTCTCGCTCGCCCTCACACGAGCGCTCTGTACTTTCTCTGCCAACCGCTTCTGTGCTCCCGTCTCCTTTTTCCCAGTCTTGTTTTGCTTCTTTTGTATTTTTACTTGGTCTGCTTCTCCCCGCTATTCGCTAACTCTCTCCACCAACTGGAGGAATGGGAAGAGGATGTCCCTATGGGGCGCACAGTGGCTCTGCCCTTTTTTGAGGAAGTACTCCAAAAGGCCAGAATAATGTAGACAGAAAGAGAGATGCATAAACACTTTTGCGGAAGTGTCTCTTGTAGGCCAGGTTAATGGAGCGGATATCTCCAAGAAATAATACATGTGACGGAACCCTCCATCACTGGGGCCACTGAAGAGGCCTGAGAGCCAGCCTCCTCCCTACCGACTATGGACCCTGGCTTTGTGTCTACCCCAGAAATATATAATCTCATCACTTGCTGAGGGGATTATCTCTGGCAGACAGCCAGGATATGCAACCAAGGGGTGACCGCCATTTTTTTAGTTAAATGTCAGATCCCCGCCCCATGTTGCACTACTATGTTGTATAAGTCAGTCTCCCCCCCATGGTGCACTACTATGTTGTATAAGTCAGTATCCCTTACCATGGTGCACTACTATGTTGTATAAGTCACCCCCCAGTTCCACCACTACAGACATTTACCCCAGCCAAACCTTGAAACTGATTTTGGCCAGTAATAGATAGTGGAGGTTGGGACCCCATTGTACTGTTAATCCCTTTACTGAACAAGAAAAGGCAAGACAGGGTAAGGAGACTTTAAGAGACAGCATGAGAGAGCAAGTAAGAGAAAGAGTGAGAGAGCATAAGTGAGAGTGAGAGAAAGTGAAAAACAACAAAATGCAAACTTAAAATATGTACCTTTCTGCTTCGTTTGAAGCATGAACACGAGTAAACAAGTTTATATATGACCAGTGGACTGCAGATTAACCATTTGAGCCCCTAGTATGATTTGTATTTACATGTCCTTCTACTACATTAGGGTGTGCCAGAGGCAAAAATGTGAAGGGTTGTGTCATGTGACTATACAGAAATAGTAGACAGGTAGTAGCTTGACTGACCGCAGGCATATGTGTTAGATAAGAAATAATATGGTTACATACAGTGTGAGGAGTAGATTTTACTGTACCCTGGAATTAAAATATTTTGAGTTCTTAGGCTAAACCAAAAATATTCTACACTAAAGAATTTGTCAAACCACAGTAAAAATAATTGTTCGGCCAAACACATCTCCTGCACAGTTTATAGCATCCTGCAGAACCCCTATTTTTTGCTACCGGGACCACACAGGAATTTAAAGGGACCTCTCAGCCATCATATGAGTGTTAGCATCCTGTTATAGAGGGAGGAATGGGAATTTCCCTAAAAATGTTGAGCTTCATCTATTACATATAAATGCGGTAAAACTGCTTCGATCACAGTAAGACTATATTGAAATATACAGAAAACATGCATTCTAATGATTAGCATGGTTTGTTTATTGACCATATGGGTAATCATGGTACAAGTCTAAGAGCATGAAAACAATTTTGGACAAATCAATCAACCAAGGCTTTGGAATATATCCTAGGCTAGCCAGCTGCATTATATTGTACCACCTCCATACAAAATTCAAGGAACAGCCTTCAGCTCCAGAGTGTCAGGAAAAGCAAGAGGGGAAAAAACACCCATCTTAGTTCTACTAAACTCATTGACAGTTTAATGCCTGATATCTGAGAGGTCCCTTAAAATTGCCTCTGGTGTCCCCCTTGTAAATAAATAGGGTGATTCTGCAGAACCACCAAATGGATTTGCCCCTTTGCCTGCACACACCCCTAGCTATTTCCCAGACAGGAGATGTACTTGGCTATACACAACTCGTTGCAAGTAAGGCGACCACATGTCCCGGATTGCCCAGGACAGTCCCACAAAGGGATTTTAAGTCCCGGGCAGCCTCAACCCGAAATGCTTTTTTTTTTTTTTGAAGAGAGAAGGGCCCCGAGTGGTCGCTGATAACGTTTTCAGCAACCGCTCGGCGCCCCTCCACGAGGCCTCTAGCTTGGTCGCGGGGCCGGCTTGTTGACATCATATTCCGGCGCTCAGCAGTAAAGCAGTGCGCACAGCGGCAAAACAGGGAGACAGAGGCCTCGCACTCCCACCGCAGGACTTCTGGAAGGTAAGTGAACAAAGGGTGGGAGGGTAGAAAGTGAGAAGGGAGGGAGAGGGGGGGTAGAAAGTGAGAGAGGAGCGAGATGGGGTAGATAGTGAGAAAAGGCGTAGTAAAAATATTGAAATAAATAAAGAGTGAGAATGAGTGAGAGAATGAATGAATTAGTGTGTGGATGAATTGTGTGAATGAGTGAGATAATTAAATAATTAATGTGTGGATGAATAGTGTGAATGAGTGAGAGAATAAAATAATTAATGTGTGGATGAATTGTGTGAATGAGTGAGAGAATGAATGAATGAATGTGTGAATGAACTGTCTGAATGAGTAAGAGTATGAATTAATGTGTGGATGAATTGTCTGAATGAGGGAGAGAATTAATGAATTTGTGAGAATGTATTAATGAATATATATTAATGATTTGTGGAAATGAGTGAGAGAATAAATGAATGTGTGAATGAATTATGTGAATTAAAGTGTGAATTAGTGACTATAAAAGTGTTTGCGTGTTTCATTGATTTGTGGAAAGGCAAAGATGGCACAAGCAGGGTGTTTATGGGACAAACATGGCATAGAGCGGGTTGTTTGGGGACAAAGTTGACTCATGCCGGGCTGTTTGGGGACAAATATGGGAAGTCTTATGTGTGTTATCTGGGTGCTGGTCAGGTTCTATGTGGGCAATGTGGACGCCAGGGCTGGCTTTGGGGTGTGCAACCTGTGATCTATGCCTGTAATTTAGGTGGTCGGCCCCACGGTTTCTGGTGCGCAGAGGGCTAGTGGCGGATACAGAAGAATGGCAAAAGGCCCTGGGTCGGACGAGGGAGCTATTTTCGCAGATGCAGGGTTGGCTGGGCTTGATAGGAGTGTAATGGTGGGCCACAGGCGGCTTCGTGGTGCTGTTGGGGAGTCAACGGTCTTGAGGTTGGGCCTGGCGCAGTGACAGGATGATGTGCCTGTGGAGCCTGGGGGCGGGAGGCAGGTGTGCCATGTGGGCCGTACTTTGGTTGCTGGGCAGAGTTGTTCAGGTGAGGTGCTTAGTCATAATGTATACAGAAGCAGCTCTGGTGAACGGCCTCAGGGCTCTGGACTGCGTGAGGAGAGTCTTGGGAGAGAGAGCATGAGTTATAGTCGTTTTGCCTCCAGAATACCTGTCAGGAGGAGCTCACAGTATCGCAAGGATCAGCATACTTTGCCCCGGTTTTCTTCTCCTTCCAGTTCTAGTAGTCCACCAGGGATGAGTCATCGAGAACAGCAGGGACGTCAAGCTGTGGTGGCTGAGAGTGAAAGGAGTGCGGCCTTGCTAAATGCTTTGCAGGAAGGCAATGGTTTGGAGGCAGCCTCGAGGTTGGTTGTCACGGCCAGAGGTTCCAGGGGTGAGTTACAATCTTCGGTACAAACACAAAGTTTACTGGATGGTTTGCAGAGTTTGTTGGGGTCTCTAGAGAAGGGGTCCGGTGGCAGATCAGGTTTCAGTCAAGTTTGGTCCCTGTTGGTGTCTGTGCAGGCAGGAGTTACTAGAGTTTGAGGGTGCTGTAAGCGGTGAAGTGTCAGCAGTGGTCGCGTGCTGTTCGGAGGCTGGTAGTGAGAGGGCAGAATTGGCAGGGGGGATTCCTGATGTGGCAAGGCAGAATGCGTACGTATCTTTTGCTGGCCCTCTGGGGGTTCATCTGAAACAGGAGGTTAAGAATAAAATTTGGAAAGGTGAATTTGTGGAAATTTTTTCTCTTCTCTCCTTAGAGGAATTTATTGATTTAAAGCAGGAGGATACAAAGGATGCGAAGGAGGAGGAGGAGGAGAAGAAGAAAAAGCGTTATAGGAAGATTCCTAAGTCGTTTGATAATTGGTTGAGAGGTTTTTGTATTTTGGCTAGTGTGATTGGGCAGAATGCACTTAACTTGTGCTCTCCTCTGTTTTGTTATTTGGATGGAATTTGGGAGGCTTATCGTACTTAGTATGGGGGAAGTATGATGAGCAGTTTCGTCAGCGCTTGTCGGCTAATCCAGGCATGGGACCATATTGATGAAGCTCATGATGGCTCAGAGGGCTCAGCCCTTTCAGCAAGGGGCCAATGTAGGATGGCAAGCTTCCGCGGCCGCGGTTCAGGTTGCAGAGCAGGGGCGTAACTAGAAACCTCAGGGCCCCGGTGCGAGAATCTGTTAAGGGCCCCCCACCCCTCATCTATCCCTTTCTCACAATCTCCCCTCCCTCCACCTAACCCCCTTTCTCACAATCTCCCCTCTCCCTCCCTACCCACCTTCTCCCAATCTCCCCTCTCCTCCCAACCCCCCTTTCACAATCTCCCCTCTCCCTCCTAACCCCCCCTCTCCCTCCCTAACCCCACCTTCTCACAATCTCCCTCTCCCTCCCTAACCCCCCTTCTCACAATCTCCCCTCCCTCCCTCCCTACCCCCTCCTCCCTAACCCCCTTCTCACAACTCCCTCTCCCTCCCTAACCCCCCTTCTCACAATCTCCCCTCCCCTCCTAACCCCCCTTTCACAATCTCCCTCTCCTCCCCCCTCCTCACAATCTACCCCCCCCAACTCACAATCTACCCCCCTCTCACAATCTCCCCCCCCCTCTCACAATCTACCCTCCCCCTCCTCACAATCTACCCTCCCCCCTCCTCAACAATTCTACTCTCCCTCCTCACAATCTACCCCCCCTACTCACAATCTACCCTCTCACCCCCTTCCCCGGTCACTTACCTTCAACTGTTGGGAGCCGCCGAAGCCGCTGCCGCTGCCCAGAGTGCAGCGTGAGGAGTTTGTCTCGGGTGCCGGCGCTTCATTGCTGAGCGCCGGCATATGACGTCATATGCCGGCGCTCTGCGTGAAGCGCCGGCACCCGAGACAAACTCCTCACGCTGCACTCTGGGCAGCGGCGGCGGCGAGCAGAGGAGTCCCGGACTTCTGTCAGTCAGGGGGGCCCAAGAGTTGCCGAGCGGTCGTTTTCACCGCTTGACACCCCTTGGGCCCCCCTGACTGGCAAAACTCCAGGGCCCGGTCGCAGTCGCGACCCCTGCGACCCCGGTAGTTCCGCCACTGTTGCAGAGGTTCCCACAGTCTCAGCAGGTGCTTTAAGCGGGCTAAGTCAGGCAGTATCTCGGGGTCAACTGCTACGGGGTCAGTGGTCGCTGACGCTGACCATGGCTAAGCCACTACGGTAATCGTGAAGACGCTAGGTTTTTGATGGATGGTTTTTGTTTTGGATTTTATATCCCCTTTTCTGTTCGGGGGTTTAAGAGTTGTAGTTGTAACTTGAAGTCGGTTTTGGATTTTCCTGATGTGAGGGAGAAATTGGGTAAGGAAGTGTCTATGGGTAGGATGGCGGGTCCTTTTGATCAGCATCTCTCTATCGAGCGTGATGCCCATAAAGGAAGTTGGAAAGTATAGGATGATTCATCACCTATCATACCCGAAGGGTATATCGGTCAACGACGATATTGATGGGGACTTGTATTCTGTCTCTTATGCATCATTTGACCAGGCTGTCAAGTTAGTTAGGAGAGCAGGGCCGAATGCTCTTATGTATAAGGCGGATATTAAATCTACGTTTAGTTTTTTGCCGATTAAACCCGATTGTCACTATTTGCTGGGATGTTGTTTTGAGGGTCGGTACCTTGTTGATTTATGTTTGCCTATGGGGTGTTCAATCTCCTGTTCTTATTTTGAGAAGTTTAGTTCTTTTATTGAATAGGTGGTCAAAGTGGAAGCTAGGAGTCAGTTTATGGTACACTATCTGGATAATTTTCTATACGTTGGTCCTCAAGGTTCTGGGGAATGTAGTTATTTGCTACGAATGCTGGAGTGGGTGACAGGGTTGTTTGGGGTACCACTGGCTGCGGGTAAGACTGAAGGTCCCACAACGTGTTTACGTTTTCTAGGTTTGGAAATTGATTCGGTGGCGGGAGAGTGTAGGCTTCTGCAGGATAAGTTGTTGGTACTGCGAGAGGCAGTTAAAGATTTTCATGGTGCTCGGAAGGTGACTTTGCAGCGGCTGCAATCTTTGGTGGGCCTTTTAAACTTTGCTAGTCGGGCGATACCTATGGGTAGAATTGTTAGCAGGAGTTTATCTAGGGCAACTTCAGGGGTGAAGTTTGCTCATCATTTTATATGGGTTTCGGCAGCTATGAAAGCTGATTTTAAGTGTGAGATGTGTTTTTGGAGCATTTTAATTGCACAGTGTTTTTTCGCAGGGAATCAGTGTCTGCAGAGGAACTTGAGCTTTTTACAGATGCTTCGGAGAGTATCGAGGCTTTGGTGCCTATTTTCAAGGGTGGTTGGTGCGCCTGAGGAATGGAATGTTTTGTGAATGTTTACTGGATCCACGCCAATTTGGTACCCATTCGTTTCGGATTAGACCTGCTACGGAAGCAGCCCGTTTGGGTTATGGGGACGACCTTGTTAAGAAAATGGGTCGTTGGGAGTCGGAGAGGTTTCGGTCATATGCACGGCTGGAAGGTTTGTTGTAATAAGTGGTTTTCTTGAATGTTTATTTATAATTTATTATTTGCTGTTTTTATTTTTCAGGTTTGGTGACGTGGATCCTGGGACATTCTTACGTGTTCTGGGTGGTCAGAGAGCCGCAGTTGGTGAAGCGGGGCAGCAGCTGGGCTTTTCTGAGGAACGGCTTGTCTTGAGATGGTTTGGTCTTCAGGGTGCAGGATGGAATGAGGTGTGTGTGTGGAACTGTGGAGGTTATTACGGGTTGAGTGTTTGCCAGACATTGTTCTGTTTCATGCTGGAGGCAATGGGTGTGGTTCCTCTGTGTGAGTTGGAGTGGAGGATGAAGAGAGATGTTGACAGGTTGAGTGAGTTGGTGCCGGGAGTTTAGGTTTTATGGTCGGAAACGGTCCTTAGGTTCAATTGGCAGCATCCACGGGATGCTTCTGCCATTGCTCGATGTCGGGGAAAAGCCAATAAGCTAATGGCAAGTTTTATTAGGCGCGGTGGGTGTTTGGTAAAATGGCATTGGGAGCTCGAGTCCTTGTTGCCAGGCTATTTTTTGAGCGATGGAGTCCACTTAACGGATGTGGGCTAGGATTTGTTGAATTTGGGTTTTCAAGACTGGTTAACCCAAGCTTTGTTTTTTTAGGTGTGGCGGGGCTCAGACGGCTTGAGGGGGTCAAGGTCTGTGCCTGTGGCGGGGATATTTTGGTGAAAGTTGTTTTGGTACAGTGGGTTTTGGCTTAGTTTAACTAATTTGACTTGGTTCAAGTTAGTTTGTTAGGTTTCAAGCCGGCCTGTGGCTCAAAACCTGGGGTGGTGTAGGGGTGTCTCTGTATGCCCCTGCATCAGTTATTTTTGTTAATTTGAGTGTGCAGGGGTGTCTCGGTATGCCCCTACATTGGTTATTATGTGGTTAATAGGTGTGGTGTAGGGGTGTCTTGTATACCCCTATAGTGATAAATTGGTTAATGTGGTGGCACCTGGTATGGGGTGGTGCCAATGTTTATATTGTTAAAATGTTCATAATTTGGGGGTCATTCTTTATGATGGGGAAAATGTTATTAATGTTTAATTGTGATGTCTGTTTTGACAATGACTTTAATATAAAAGCTGTGGAAAATATATTTGCACTTAATAAATGTGTTTGTGTCTTTATTGGGCTGTCAAAGCTCTGTCCAAATAGGTGCGCAAGCACATGATGCCAAGACACAGAGCAGCCAATATTCACCTGCCTCTTCCCATAATAGCAGGAAAATGTCACAGAACAACACCAGGATGCAAAAGGATCCTGGCCCACCACACAGGTGTCCCCCCATCAGAGAACCTGACACCACTGCGGGAGTCTGTGCATTGTGGACGTTTATCGGGTCCACGTTCTAGGGATAAGTGCCAATTTAAACTCATAATATGGCAGAAAGAATTGTTACGTAACTCTTTATCAAACTAAGTAAACATTTTATTTTACCATGTTTTATATGGTTGTAAATTAAACACGTGGTACAAAATATCACACCACGTATAAAAGCTAAAAAAAACATTGAAATATGCAATATATAACAAAAAATCACCTACTTTTTAAAAGCAGTAGGAACACGAGTTTTAAAAGGAAATTACCTCTTCCCTACTGTTTTACAAACACAATAACACAGATCACATCATAGCACCCATTCTAACAGTTAATAATTAGCTATTATTAAATTAGCAATAATGAATAAATTAAATGAAGTTAAGAAATCAGTAACAAATAACTGTACCCGAGATTTTATGAACCAAGTCCAAAATAATAGAGAGTTTTGTTAAAAACAATTGACTTTTTAGTCAGCCGACGGCCTTGAGCTCTGTTGATAATTGCAGTTGCAGGAATTTGACACATAATTTATGGAAACATCATGAGACAGTGATGAATAAACACGATTCAACAGTGAAACCCTACATGTTGCTGAGGAGTGTGTAACATAAGCATTTGTCCTCTCTCTCTAGCGAAGCAACTGTGTGCTAAAACATTTTCCATTTGGGTCACTACAGTAAAGCTATAATGTGTTGACAGTCAGACAAATGGATATGTTTGGCATAAAAAGTCACTTGCTAAAAGACTAGCATATTTCTTCCCTAATTGCGAGCATTATAGTTCGATTTATAAGAATGTACAGTGCTGCCAATCCCTTGGAAATGTTTTTGTCGCTAAATCCACTCATGTAAATAACATTACCAATTAGATAATGCAAATGTTTTCAGTCGTAGAAACTCCCTGCCGTACAATGTTCTTGGAGAAAATCCCTGCTCTGTTGGAATCACATTCATCCCTTGGGTTTGGTTATAGTTCTTCATTTACACAAATCTTTTTTTTGTTTGTTGTTTGAATAGGCTGCCACAACAGTTGATACATTTATAGCAACATGAATTCATTGTTGGAAAAGTAGTTTAGCGCAGCATTTATAAAAGCAAAACACCTGCTAAGCTAGTCAAAGCTATCGCTACAACCTTAAAATAAACATGGGGTTAGAGAGGTTGGAAAAAGACATAGGTCTATCGACATCAGTCATTACCGGTATTCTTTATTTCATGAAAATTATAATAATAATGACTCCAGAAAAAAAGGTGATATCTTGATTTACTAGAACCCCTGCAATATTACAGGCAGCTCGCTTTGGACTGCTGCTGCTCCTCATGCAATTTAGCAAGACTAGGATAAATTCACTTCAGTCATGGCCCACTAACTGACCACAAATGAAATTCGAATGTGGGTTACTTTTAGCTGCAAAACACCACATGTATTGGTTCATATATAATGTTTCTTTATATACGTATGTGTGCTTGATGGTACTGCACTCTTCTCGTGTTTACCGAGTCCCTTTCTTCTAGGAACTGGGAAGGCTTGATGGTCATCAATAACCTTCTTGTATGTAACAGGAGCACTCAAATAGCATGTATTCCTCCTCTAAACATATATTGGTGGCAAAAACAGACATCTGTCCAGTGTGAAGTAAAATGCTGACCCCAATATTACAGGATCTTCCAGCAACATATTTCTGATTCTGTTTGTAGTCTAGTCCTAAGCACTTATTCAATTTTAACCCCTTCAGAACAGGCTTTTTCCATCAAGGACCAGGGATTTTTTTTTGTCATTTTTACCATATGTCAAACCATGATTCCCCTTTTCGATATTTTATGTACACACTCAAATTATACATTGTTTTGTTCAGGAGAAGTAGGGCCTTCTTTTAAAATCATATATTTGAAATATATATTTTGAACTACATAAAACATAATAATTATTAGTGAAATAGGGTTTTTTGTAATCTTATTCTAAAATCGTGCTTATACTTTCGTCTATATTGTAGGTGCCACAGCTGAACAGTGACCCAATTTACCTTTAGTAACATTTCCTGATTACAGTCATACCCCACATACCTATTTTCTTATACTTAGGAGGGCCACATCCATCCGTTACATATTACACTATATCACATATTACACATGAACTATATTATTTAATATTATTGGCTTAAGGGAGTACTGATTTTCATTTAGATGTCATTTTCCATTAAATTTATTTTTTCTATACTCCGCCTGATCTGTCTGTGACGATCACTCTGTGATAGGCAAGCAGGGCCCATAGCCTTCTGATCATTAGAGGACCTGAGACCTGTGTGGAAATCTGAGGGCTGTGGCAGTTCAACAGGCCCACGTTCTTGGGGTAAGTGCCAATTTAAACACATAATATAACAGAAAGAGTTGTTTTCTAAGTTGTTATCAAACCATGTTCTGTGTACCAGTGCTCGTGACGTACCGGTTGTCCTAATGGGCATATTGGCACACCTTTTAGGGGTGTACCAATACGTCCTAAGGTGCGTGAGCAGGTTAAAGCAAATACTATTTCTGGAAAAATATTAACTTGACATCAGTTTTCAACACCCTCGTATACAGCAGGTGTGATAGCTCAAGGTACTGATCATTACAAATTGTGTTGTAAAAAAGTCTTTTTAAAGTCTGATATTGTTCAGAAAATTGACTAGGTAATGCTGGCTCTGCTGCCCTGAGACACTCTAGATGCATATACCGATTCCTAATAAGCAGGAAGGTGCAAGAGCTTCTTGAAATAACAGGGATCCATTTATTGTTCAGGAGCAAAATAACAGCTGCATAAATAAATAAATTGACCTCACTTAAATGAGGACAATGACCATAAAAGTCTACATGGGGCTAAACCCTGAGCCAACAGCATATTCTGGAACAGGCCAAGTAGGCCTAGGGTAGCAGGTCCAGTAGGAGGACAACTCTTCTGCTGCAAAACCAGGGGCATATTACACTATTGGATAATCAATCATAGTGCACAGTGCACAGCTGCTCAATGGGCATTGGTCTAATCTTCTAAACTGGCACAGCTTCCATTGTGTAAAGAACCCAGTGCAGTGTACCCTTAAGGGGTGAAGTGCTGGGATTTGGCATCATATCCCTGCACTCAGCAGTGAGGAGGGTACCTGTGGAGGTGAGTCCCCAGTGTGACTAAGGACTGCACCCAGGGTAAATACATGCAAAAGCACACCTAATCATTCAGCCATGTAGATTCATGAATGTAAACATACAAACAGTACTTTGTTTACAAAATCTTTTTTTCTAATTGCTCATACTGAGTTTTACATACACACATTTTTTTAATTTTTTTAACTAGCCTTACAAATGTATGGAGTCCATTATGAACTATATTACTCAAATAGAAAACTTGTAATGCATTGCTCATTCTGGGTAAGTAGACTTTAGAAATACTTTTGTGTAATCTGTCAATTACATTTAACAGGTGTGCTTTCCAATTATTCTAATACTTTCTTTAGCCTTCTGTGTAGCTTCAGAATGTCATATATGCTAAGGAAGTTCCTGTGATTTCTATCAAATAGTATGTGTGACAGCTGGTCATAGTGCTTATTAAATGTCGCATAGCAAAGTCCAATGAGATAAAAGAATGACTCCAAAAAGCAACTTCACAGGTGGGTCAACATCCCGTAATAAAGGTAAAATGTTGATAAGGCCTGTTTATTACAGAAGTTATCCCTTACTTTTGTTGCGATAGCACTGTTTGTTATGTATTTGTGATGTGTGATTGCTTATGTGAGGTTTTGTGACATTGTGGAAAATGTCCTCTCTCTCTCCCACTAGCCCAGTTCACTACTGCATGTCCATGTGCTAGGTATGCCCCAGTCCATTGTGATATTTAACTTGTTAGTCAGGACTGACTGACCTCCTCCATACAAAGACCCTGGGGCTATGGACAACTTAGGTGAAATATATGTAAATAGATGAAATATGTTTCTGTATGGCACACAAAACATACACACATTGCATGTCAAATACATGAAAAAACATTCTGTTTGTATATTATTATTTTGTCGCTGAAACATACCGGAGAACAGTGTCACAAACAGGGTCCATACAGACGACTGTAATGACACACAGTGCACAATGATGGAACTCTAGTAGTCACCGTGCAAGAGCGGAGGGACAGGGCCTGGTGCAGGGTAATCACACTTCTCTAAGTGTTGGGCCATCAGGATTGTGTGGCCACATACCAGGACGCTGAGATAGCAGCGGGAGGTATCCGGTACAGATAACAGATTATAGAGATCTCTGGCTACGGACAGAAAAGGCAGGACAGAGCCAAAGGAGTAGAAACAGGTTGCAGAATCAGGAATACAGGTTACAGGGACAGGCTACACACAAGATTTGACATAAATAGGACAGGACACCCCTCTGCCGGGGCTCAGGACAGGACACCCCTCTGCCGGGGCTCAGGACAGGACACCCCTCTGCTGGGACTCAGGACAGGACACCCCTCTACCGGGGCTCAAGACAGGACACCCCTCTACCAGGGCTCAAGACAGGACAGTACAGGGCTGACAAGACTGACCAGGTTACACATGACAAGACTATACAGAAAAACAGGACTAAACAAGGACATTAATAGAACCACTTTCTAAGATAACAAGATTGGAGATTCCGTCACATATTATGGCCATAGCATGCTTAGCCCACCATTATGCCAAAGTACTCCCATATATATGGATGGGTCCTAACACTAAACCCTTCTAACAAACTAAACACATATCAACGAAAGACATACCTGCAATTTGAAACTAAGGCCAGGACTGGAATCTAAGAATCAGAAGTTCAGGACAGAATATAAGGAAATCCAGGAATGGATTGCAGCGAGACAGGGGAACTGTAGCGAAACGGGGGAAACCAGAGATATGCAGCTCTTCAGTCTGGGTGGGGCATGACAACCAGGTACACTATGTCCTGCTTTTTGTTTTTTTCCATTGTGCTATATACTTCTCTCTAGAGTATAGTATAATTTTTCATCAAAGTTCAAACAGGTTTTAGAGCAGAAACTACTCTCAGATGCCAAAATGAGTAATTTCCAGGAATAAATAAAATATCAGATTTTTCATTGAGTAATCATTATCTTGTATATGTGTAAAGGGAGCTCAAAAGGAAGAGAATGGATCCCGTGATGAAATACGCTTGGGTTGTACTACGTTTATTTGGAATCACTCAAGCCTTAATTGATTTCCAAAGATTGTAGTGTGATCAATTAATATTGATTGTCTTTTCTGCTCTGTCAGTAAGAAGAAGGGACCTCTTGGTGAATGCACTCACTTGTTATGCATTAAAGGGAAATTTCTACATGACAGATATACAGAAGATAGATAGATAGATAGATAGATAGATGGGCAGACAGCTAGACCAACAGATTGATGATGTTCAATAGGTACTATTTAAAGAATATCTTAATAGATCACTCATTCCAGCAAATTAATGCATAATGGTTTGGATTTTGAAAAGTACGTTAACTCTAGACACTAACTAGACCAAATTGACAATCTGACATATCCAGCTGGAAATCACACGTGCCTTTTACAGCTATGTTCTAAGATACTATAGTTTGTGAGCCTGTAACAGCTTTTCTTGAGTTTACTGTTTTGCATAAATATGTTTTCTCCTTGATCTGCAAACTTTCACTTTTTCTGAACTCTCTCCCATGTCATGTTCTTATAATTTTTCTTTTATTGATTTGTATGTTATAATGACCTCTTATAACATTAAAGTCAGTGTTAAGAAACACAACTCTGTTTTCCCTTAGATTGTTAGACCTCAATGGGGGTCACTCTCTTGTCTTGTTATCACTTTACACACAAAAAAGGGAAAATGTTTACAAGAACAGATGTATGTTTACTGAAAATAAAGACTGTTTTTATTGGAAATTTCCTTGAAGCCGTAGAGTGTCACAGAGGTGTGTCTCTCAGATTCCTTCAAATACTACACTCCTTGAATACTACACTTTACAGTAGATGTGATATTGATATTTAATTAATCACACATAGAAGGAATATTTACTCTGTGTGTTTGTAAGTCTGCCTGTGTTATAATCATACATGAAGTTTGACCTGGATTCTCTTTCTTCTTTCTTTTTTGTCCGGTAGAGAGGGCATCATTGGCCATGTTTGCTCTCTGCCCAATTTCATCCCACTACATTTGATGGTAGATAAGAACCATTCGGGCCAAGGTGTCTGCCCACTTTTCCTGATGTAAGGGGTTTAAACTCCTTGGTCCTTGGTCAGGTCCTATAGTGAGGAAAGCCTTATGGCTATCCCATGCTTGTTTAAATTCACTCACTGTATTAGCCTCCACCACTTCTAGTGGGAGACTTTTTTCCATTTATCTACTACCCTCTCAGTAAAGTAGAACTTTCTAATGTTACATCTAAGCCTCTGACGCTCTTGTTTTAGACTGTGGGTTCTTCTTCTAACATTGCTCCTACTTTCAAAAAAGCTTGACTCCAGTACTTCAGGGGCATACCTAGAGTATTTGGCACCTGGGGCGGATCCTGTGTGTGGCACCCCGCCCCCCAAAACTTTAAAACTGCATAACTGCTATCATTATATACTGAGGCAGACACTGACAATAGGACAGCATAAATCCTATCACTATATACTGAGTGAGACATCACAGAGGAACAGCATAACTACTATCACTATACACTGAGCCAGACATTGACAGTGGTACAGCACAACTGCTATCATTATATACTGATGGAGAGGTTGGTTGGTACAGGATAACAGCTATTATTATATACTGAGCCAGACATAACAGTGGGAAAGCATAACTACTATCATTATATACAGAGACTAGTGTGACCACATCAGCCATGGTTTCCAGGACATAATTCTACATATTACTGACCAGACCAGATAAAGTGCTGCCCTGCAGTATGGATGATGTATATCTGACTAATTTGTTTCCTCTCATAAGTCTGTACAGCCCACATACTGCAGAACAGCATTTTACCTGTGGCGGTTATCAATATGAAACTTATACATGTCCTGGAAAACATGGCCGATGTGGTCACCCTGAGATAGACACTGACAGTAGTATATAGTGATAGGAGTTATGCTGTACCACCGCTGACTCGATTGTAAGCTTGCAAGAGCAGGGCCCTCTTTTGTTGGTTTGTGCTACGGAATCAGCTGGTGCTATATATATCTATTCATAGAATGTAATGTCTGGCTCAGTATAAAGTGATGTGAGTTATGACCTACTTTGGAGCATAACTCCCATCACTGCATACTGAGCCAGGCACTGATGGTAGTAAAGCATAATTCCCACCAATATACACTGAACAAGACAGTACAGGCCCAGACTGGGACAAAAAATAGGCCCAGGCATTTCAGACTGAGCGGCCCATTTTTATGAAAAAACATAAATGTACATACATACATTCAACATGGGAAGCCTGAAGCCACAATTTAGTGCAACTAATCCTTGAAATAAATATTATAGAGTAAATAACACAATACCTTATCTTTTCCACTAAATGATTTCAGGGCCTTGAATGTTTGGTCCCCTGAAGCCACTACAAATTCAGGAGGACATTTTATCTCTGGATAAGTAAAAATGAAATAGTTCCTACTGTAAATTAAGGAAACAGATAACCAAACACACACACCAGGACAGGCTCTGCCACTCCGACACCCAAACACACACCAGGACAGGCTCTGCCACAAACCGACATCCAAAACACACACACACCAGGCACAGGCTCTGCCACACCGACATCCAAACACACACACACCAGGACAGTTAAAAAAAGAAGAAATGTTTCAGCACTCAACTCCCAAAAACAGAAAGCATAACAAAAATAGCAACGTTTCAGCCAAACAGGGCCTTTTGAGCTTGACAAAGGCCCTGGCCCTGGCCGAAACGTTGCTTTTTTGTTTTGCTTTCTTTGAATAAAGTAACCTAAGGATTGGAAGTTGATTGGAGTGCTGGGGTTCTTTTCTGTGTTCGTACACACACCAGGACAGGCTCTGCCACACCAACACCCAAACACACACCCCAGGACTCTCTGCCACACCAACACCCACACACACACCCAGGACAGGCTCTGCCACACTGACACCCGAACACACACACTAGGACAGGCTGTGCCACACTGACATCCAGACACACATACCATGAATGAAGTAGAGTCCAGTTTCGGCCCCCCCCCTTTTAAATAAAACAAGAAACAATTCTTTATTTCAAAAACTTTATTAATTGTCAACTATGGATTTTATTTGTCCGCGGTGCAGACCGCATATAACACAGCACCGCGACACTCAACCTTTATTAAATGTTTACATCATTGATAACTTTATAACCGTTTATTAGCGAAACATATTTTGGCCCAGTATATAAACATTTTTCCGTCAAAACAACAACAACGATAGCCAATCATAACAATGAAGTAACCTGCTGGTATGAGCGTATCCACCTGTATCCCTGCTGGAACTGCCGGCGTCCCCCAGCGCAGCAGTCACATGACCATACGATTCACAGGGGCAGCTGCCCCTGGAGTGTCCTGCACTTATACCTCTGTGCACCACAAGTAACCACACCTAGATGGTTAACTCCCTGCACCGTACCAGCTTAAAAAACCTGAGCCCCCGGCTAATACAAAAAATCAGGGAGGGATGGGCGGGAAAATATTTTTTTAAAATGCTGACCCTATAGTATAAACCCCCCTTTATATACCCCCTCAGGGAGGGCAATTAATCCCTCCCTTCTGGTCTTGCACGTGCCTCAAAGGCTTAACTCCTTAGGTGCTAACATTTTTGCCTAGTCATGCCTTAACCCTTAACACTAGGCTTTCAACGGGGTGCCTCGTCCGGCACTTCATTCATGGGGCCCCTCCGTCTTTCCCTACGGGGCTGTTCTGGACAGGCTCTGGACAGGCACACCGACACCACGACAGGCTCTGCCACACCGACACCCAAACACACACACACATCAGGACAGGCTCTGCCACACCGACACCCAAACACACACACAACATGACAGGCTCTGCCACACTGACACCCAATCACAAACACCAGGACAGGCTTTGCCACACTGACACCCGTATCCGGAGGGTTTCTATGGACGGTTTCACTCAGCCTGTCTGTGGTATCTTTGCCCCCAAAACAGCTTGCCTGTGGCAACTTTGCCACCAAAACAGCCTGCCTGTGGCATCTGTGCCACCAAAACAGCCTGCCTGTGGCATCTTTGCCACCAAAACAGCCTGCCTGTGGCATCTTTGCCACCAAAACAGCCTGCCTGTGGCATCTTTGCCCCCCATACACATCCATGCTATCACACACACATATTCATTCACTATTTACTTATTTATTCACTAATTCACAGATAATCATTCACTCATTCAGATATTCATTTATACATTGATACTCATGAATTCCCTCATTCAGATACTCATTATTCCCTCATTCAGATACTCATTTACATATACTCTTTCACAAACATTCATTCACTCCTTCACAGATACTCATTCATTCACTCTTTCATTCAATCTCACATACTCCATACAGCCTCCCTCACCCCCTTACCTGAACTGATGATATACGCGCCGATTGCAGACTTCCGCGGATCTGCACAGGGGAAGCAGACGCGCAGCAGGGGCTTCGTTGGATTCCTGCGTCCTCCTGGCGGTAGAAGAGGCGCTGCTCGCGCAGGTCTGTCAGGTAAGTAGCGGGCCCGACACTAGAGTTGCGGGCCCGGTCGCAGTTGCTGCAGGCTTAAGGGGCAGGTGCCCCTTTTGCCCTGCGTTAAGGACGGGCGCATAGGCCCAGTCATTCCGGTCCTGACGGGGCTATTTTAAGGTAAGGGCCTGGAGCTGCAGCTACATTAGCCCCTAAGTCAATCCGGCCCTGCCGCGGCCCATCACTCTCACACACTTACTAGTGCTTACTCACTCAGCCTCCCTCTCTCTCTAAATGTCTCCCTTCCTTTCCTCTGTCATTGTCACATTTACTCCTCTACCTCCTCCTCTTCGTTCTTCCTCTTAGCTCTTATTCTGTGTCCTTTCGGTGCGGTGAGCACAGAAGGCGGTGGGTACAGTTTCAGTGTTGTGTACCGGTATATGACATCAAATCCCGGCGCACAGCATCAGTTGCTGCACGCATCCCATGGAAGCAGGATCGGAGGATCTTTGATCTCCCTAACCAGGCCTGCTCCTCTAGAGGTGGACATTATAGTCTATCTCTGTAGAAGTGCGCACCCGATGTCTGCCTGGTGGCACCCCCCTGATGAGTCACATGATATTTTAGAATCCTATCGTTAATTTGCCAACTAATGATGTAAGGCTTAGTGGTCTGTAGATGGTTACCCTTCCCGTACACGTGACTATTTTGCCCCCACATAAAGAGGGAGTGCTCCAAGTAGCCGACCCTGGGAAATGGGTATGGCTATTAGTCCACATTGACTAAACCACTAACTAGAACAGATATCCTTAGAATATTAATAAGGGTTGTTTTTCTTTATTGTAGTATAGTACAATATGTTATCCTTTGACAAGCCTGCATGAGTTTCCAAAATGCTGAACAACACAAACAGTTTTAATACATTGGTCAAGGTATTTTCTTGATGTCATTTTCCCTTATAGAATATATCAATACATGTTTATATTTTGGTCAGGGCCAGGCTGGCCAGGTGTGTGCTGTACCCTACCCATTATATATATATATAAATGATTTCTTAAAATTACTACATGCCAGGATAACTTTTTGTAATGCCATTGGACCTTCTGAAACAGCTAATGTAGGTATGGTGTAACCCATTTGGCATGCTGTGAAATGTACTGCTTTGCAATACTACTGTGTATATCTACATAAGGACAAAAAGTACAAATATGTTATTTATGTAAATAAAAAAAATATATGAAACAAAATAACCACACAGTTCTGTGAACTGGCTATTAACATCACACACTGTTATGGCATAAAATATGTTTGCCAGAAGTCTATTCAGGGTAAAGCATGCCTGGTATGTAAAAGGCAGCCGTTCTTGATCACCATTTCCTCCAGACATTGTGCCCACCGGTGGCATCCATGTTATTTTTCAAATATGTGTTCATGAAAGGTTGTTGGAGAGATTTACTAAGGGATTGAAGCACAGAAGACACTTTGGTGCAGTGAAAATCCATATTCTGTTTACAGCTTTACTGTAAAAAAGCATGGGAATTGTATTCTTTATCAGGGCCACCAATGCCATCAGTAGTAAAACAACATGCTAGTGTCACAATTTGGACAAGAACAATATATTAATTTGTGTGTTATTAGTTAAAACAGATTGTGTTTGTTCATCATGACAATCGTCTGCAGCCTTATTTTATCCGAAATCAGTTAATCAAAACCAAAGAAAATTTTCATTGAAACTATGTTTTTATACCTGTCTATAATTTGCTTCCAGTAAAATGTAAACTATCTCAAGAGGACAGATTTGTAACAATTTGTTTTGATATATATTTGTAGACGTTGGAGTCCAAATTTAATTTTTTCTTTGTATATTCTAAAATATCAGACCAAGAATATAATTTGGAACTGTTCTTGAAAATGGGATACTCTATATAGAGGTACTATAAACAGTTTTTCTTAATCCTTCCTATTTTTACACATGTGTATAATATGATATTTGCTTTTATATGTCACCATTCATGATAGGATTCCTATTAATCAGACTGTTTACTGTGTAGTTTCTTACTGACATAAGTTAATTTAACACCACTGACTCTGAAATTGGACTGCTGCTAATCTGTTCCAGTCTTGGGTTTAACAATTTAGTCAAATGAATGACCTTTTCATTTGACTTTCACTCATTAAACTGGAGGAACAACACTAAAGTATATATTATATATATATATATATATATATATACAAATGTTACAAGTCAGATTTTATATTATTATAAAATAATTATACAAACACAGTGTGTGTGTGTGTGCGTAACCATTTATGTAAATATATGAAAAATTACATTAGTGTCCCAATGGCTGGAAGAGTAAGTTTGGGTTATGTACAAAATCAGTTCTAGTTGAACGTTGAAGAAGTGGAATATTCAACTAAAGGTTACTATGGTGATTGCTCTTTATACTTCCAGCCACTGCAATAATATATTTTATTGTTAATTTTTACATGGAAAGGGGGGGGGGCAAAATGATGTACTATTTAAGAGAGAATATGAAATAGAACTATTTTTTATTATTTGTTATTTTTTGTAACATTGTTGGGCTATGTGTTTTTCCTCATACCCAATAAATTAATCATACCATATTCTTAGTTACAATTCATTCACTGACCTTCATCAGACATCCAAAAGATGATCCTGGCATGATACAAATTATGTTAGTTTAAATGCTGCTAACACAGTATTTAGACATGCAAAGGATTCTGGCATGACACAAATTATGTTAGTTTAAATGCTGTCTGTCACAGTATTTATTTTAATCTTTCTAGAACAACATCAATTAGGATCAATACAAATTTACGGTGTTGGAACATCTTATTTATTTAATGAAATAGATTTTTTTACATGAAAATGTACCCTTATTTTTGGAATCATCAGATCATGAATTTACCACACAAGTGCTAGGTGAGGATACGTTCCTTTCCAAACTAGAGATGTTACTTAGATTTATGACCAGCAATAACTACTTGGCAGAAATACCATAGTTCTATGCCAGCATGGCAATTTATATCTAAGGATACCCTACGCTTGCTTTATTTGAGCACCTTACTTAATTATCTTGATTTACTAGCAGAGATTGGTTTATTAATACATGGCTGTTGTTTTAAAATTATAAGTATCCACTTGTTTCTTGCATGGTATAATTGCATTTTAGATGCCTCCTTTCTCTTAAAGTCAATATGTCTCATCTTCTGTCTTTCAGCTTGAGCAACAAATCAACACCTCATGCATGTGTTTTGATTAATAGAAATATCTTGCTCCAAATAACCGCACAAATCCCACTTCCTACATCTTTAGTAATAAGATGTATTAAGAATAAGTTGTGCTGATTTAACACATAGATTTTCCACTAATCTTTTTGTAAGGTGTTTGTTTTGCTGACATGTTGGATTGACACGTGGTTACATCGATAGTGAGAGTAGAAACACTACAACACTGCATTTTTTTTAACAGGGACGCTCCAGTGTACCACATAGTCCCACACATCAAGAATGCATTTTTACTCTAATATTCATTCTTTAACCGGTAAAAATAAAAAGATAAATTACCTTTTAGGAGAAGTTCCAGCTCCAATGCTGTAAGATTTAGGAGGTTTAGGAGCATAAGGGTGGGGAAAGAGACAAATGCATATGGGGTATTATGAAGAATCTCTACATGCATTAAAAATTTTAAGGGACCACTCAGCTATCACTTACATTAAAATGAATATGATGGCTAGAATGTGGTTTTCATTTAATTCTTTGGGAGAGCTCAATGATTATCCCAAGTTTCATTGTGTTTTATCCCAAGTTACTGTGTTTTTTGGACTATATTCAAACGTCTGCTCCAGGTACCTAAAAGCCTTATGTACTCTAATATCTCTAATACGTAGAATCTTCTTGCATTACCTGCATTACCTGTAATTGTTCCTCCCTCTACCTCTCAATCATGTCTTTTAATTTTTTTACATTTTTAGATGGATTGCTTAAAACGGATTTGGTGCAAATCATGTATTCACTGGATCAATGATGCCATAATTAGATGTGATCTAAACTGTCACTATTTGCTGATTCACTGGTAATATTACTTGCAACGTGAAATGTCCCTCTTAATCCAACAGTGACCTTAAGAGATCTGCCATGTTCTATATTGGAAATGGGAGTCAGCTTTAACACATCAACGATATGTCAGCCGTTATTCACAACTGGCCTGTACAGATGAGTAGCGTTTAACAAATAATAAAAACAGAAATATCTAAATCATAAAAATAAAACAATATTTACACCACCAAAGGCATTAATAAAAAGGATACAATATAAGATGTATAAGAAATAAAGCAAAACCATATCTAAAAATATATTGTAAAAATAATTATATGTATTGCATGTTTACTATTTTAAGAAAGGAAAGCAAAACCAAGAAACTGGGGGAAAAAGCCAGCATTTTAAAGCCAGCAGAACCTTTATGACATAATTGTGGTCACTGGCTGGATACATGTGGTTGAACGCCACACAACAAAAGAAAGGGACAACCATCATCTCACACCAGTCCTATAAATCTGTCTATTTTGCCGGAAGGCCAGTCTGGGCCTGGTATAGAGACGATACACCAGTTACCACTTCAGCAGAAGTTAAACTATGGCAAGTGAATGACAGCCTTGGAGCCTCAGCTCACATTGTTTCATAGTGCATACAAGTGCTTATAAGGATATGGATTGTATATATTAAAATATAATATTGGATTGTACCTTTAGTTTATATATTTAATTTTAGAATTTTTTAGAAACTATATTTATTTGAACTTGCGTTTTCAGGGGCATTGAGATTTTTACTTATACAAAGTGCTGTATAGTTTTACTAATTGTTGGTGTATTAAGGCGCTTCTGACGTGTTTCTTGTAGACCACATTTTGATAACCAGCAGCCTAAATAGACCTGAAAAGATAAGTAATAGTGCACCTAGCCACATTTTTTCTTTTGTTGTTCTCTTATATCCCTGACATGTTGGTTCTTACCACTTTTGAAAACTAATTAAAAAATTCAACCTAGAGGGGGATAGTGTTTTGAAATACTCTTCAGTACAAGAGGCACTTAAAGAAATGTCCCTTATATTCTACAGAAGAATTTAGCCTAAGGGAAATTGCATATTATCGAGTGAAATTGTACTGCCAGTTAAAAATCTCAAACATCCACCAGCAAAAATAAGAATGGATGTCAAACAATGACTTGACAATAAAGTATCACAAACTCATTTGTTTTTATAGACCAAATTCCTCTTATAATCATGACTCTTATATGATTAATTTCGTTTTTTTGTTTTTTTATTTACTTCATGAGTGCTTTAATATGCATTATTTAAAAAATAAAAAAATAATAATAGACTCACATTAAGTAAAAGCTCTGGAACTCCAGATACCCACCTCCTCCGTGATCTGATTATTCTCACCACTGATTGGCTGCTTGAAGCATTTAGTTGGCACAGCCTCAGTAGCACATTGTTCTTGGATGCCATGTGTCCTTAATTGGCAGAGCAGTATGGACAATGACCACAGGATCAAGCCTTAGATAGCGCCAAACATGTCACTGACTACATCCCCACTGGCAAACACCAAATATGTTTCACCTGTTCCAGCTTTATCAGTAACTAAGCCATGGGAAGTGAACTTTGAGCCAAAGCTCATATTATATAACAATACCCAAATTTACATACATTTAAACATTTAAAAAATGTGCTTAAAAAACTGTATTGTAAAAACATGTATATATATAT
>VKOC01002014.1:0-41654 GCA_009364415.1 Spea multiplicata | reverse complement strand
TGCACCAAGAGTCCTAGTCCATCCGATGCCATCAGCCGTCTTCAGGACACGCCTCCCCAAGCCCGTAGGGCAAATTCCAGATAACAAAGTCATAAGCGCTGGCCAGGGGGGGAACAACACCGCCACCGCAGACCCGGAACACATCAGGGCCGGGACTGCGCCCCCCCACCCACAGACAGCGCCCTATCAATACCGTCTTGTAACCCCGAATTGAAAATGTCCAAACCTATAGAAGTTAAATGAACACCATCCTGACGCATGACGTCGCTATTATCACCCTCCAACTCCTTGTGACGGACAACGACACCGCCAATACTAGAGACAAACTTCGAGATAGCTAAGTTAAATTTACGACGGCTACGTTCAACAGCCTTCGGATTGGCGAAGGACTTCCAAGCCGGACGAGGGATGACCTCAGACCAAACCAAGGTAACTTCCTTAAACAAAGCACAGCATTTCGCTAAATCCAATTTAACCGAATGAATAAGGTCAATGGTGCGAGTCCTACCAAGGTCATTACCCCCAGCATGAACTAATAGAATGATAGAGGAGGGAACAAACCTGCTCAAAGAGCAGCACTCAGGATATAACTGTTCCCACCTAAGGCCCCGCAAGCCGCGCCAACGAATACGGACCTGATCCGATGGAAAACCGAGATTCCTGCCATAAACACGAGATTCAGCCCGACGAGAAGCCCAATGGACATAGGAATGACCAACGATCCAGGCAAAAGTAGGCGAACGGCCTGCGGGAGCAAACAAGAACGAAAATTACATAATAAGAAACTGAGGACGAACATACTGACGAAAGCGATTAGACCCCCATCTACCAATACTCTTGATGCGCGCAGGAGGCAGGCCAGCACGGTGAGCCTCGGTTGCAGCCCCAATGCGAAAGGAATGAGGGGCAAATTGCTTAGGGTCGAAACCAGCGCAAGCAACACACCTACGGAAAACAGTAGAAAATTGATAGCGAGTCAAAGGTAAGCCATTCTGATGTACTAACAACGGGCCGGGAAGTGACGGCCGAACCTTCAGGAACCTGGACAAGAGGAGAACCGGACAGAAAGAACCACCCGTAGAAAACAAACGCACAGGAACACCAAGGCCCCGCTGATCCGTTTTAGATCGTCTAACCAAAACAGACACTGAATTAAGGGCCAAAGACACATCCTCAACAAACAAGCCACCGGGACGTGACTTACTGAACGACACAAGCTCACCCACTCTGAAGGCACCAAAAAAGGCAAGGGAAAAGGCTACCTGGAATAGAAGGGACTCATAGGGAGAAGTGCACAGAGACGGAGTGTGCCCAAGGAGAGCCTGAAGCAATGCAAAAGATACAGGACGACGAGTATCAGGGAGCTTATCCCTCCTCCAGCCCTTAGCCACCTTCCGTATAAAGAACTCGCTGGCAACATCACGCCAGCCCATGAGCTGAAACAAAAAGGATAGAGCGGACAGATCACGCTCCACCGTGGACCCGGAGACCCCAGATGATCTGAGCTCGGACAGATATACCAGGACTGCCCACCTCCTACCGTCATCATCCAGAAAGCCACGCTCTGACTGAGCCATACGAAGCCACCTTGTCCACACCCGACCGTAAGCCCGACGAGACTGAACCGACAGAGAATCCTGAAGAAGGGCAACTATATCCCGGAAGCGAGGTTCCATAACTGCCGGGGAAAAGGAAGACCAAAAGGAGATGCCTCTGGAGCAGCCGACCGGAACCTCTGAAACTGAAACCGGGACAAGGAGTCAGCAATAACATTAGAAGTACCTGGAACATGCTTTGCCTTAATCCATATATTAAACTGGAGACAACGAAGGACCAAGTGACGAAGTAGAGCTAAAACCGGAGGTGAACTGGACGTTGAACGATTGATGACATGTACCACGCTCATGTTGTCAGAACGGAAAAGAACCCGCCGGTTGGCAAGCTCCAAGCCCCAAAGTTCAACAGCCACGATAATAGGGAACAGCTCCAGAAAAGTCATATTCCGCCTGAGTGCCGAATCTGACCATTCGGGCGGCCAAACCTCAGCGCACCACTGTCCCCTAAAGTATGCCCCAAAACCAATTTCGCTGGAAGCGTCGGTGAACAGCTCCAAGTCTGAGTTGGCACACTCAGGCTGTTGCCAACACGTCTGGCCATTGTATTGGGCTAAAAAGGTCGACCACACCTGCAAGTCCTCCTTAATCCGGCGAGTGATTCTGACAAAATGAGATGAATGCTTAATACCAACAGTAGCCAGCGACAATCGCCTACAAAAGGCTCGACCCATGGGCATCACTCTACAAGCAAACACCAGGTGACCCAACAGTGACTGGACCTGTTTAAGCTTCATCTTGACAGCCCCCAAAAAGCGGGCTAACAAACGGGAGAGAGTGTGTAGTTTAGCTTGTGGCAAACGAAAGACCATAGAATCGGTATCTATCTCTACGCCCAAAAAAGACAGAACAGTGCAAGGGCCTTCGGTCTTATCCCTGGCCACAGGCACACCAAACTCCTGAGTAACCTCCATAAACGTGCCAAGAAGACGGCTGCAGACATCAGTAGCGGCGGGACCCACAAACAGGAAATCATCTAAATAGTGCAAAGCACCACCCTGGCCGCACCTGCGAGACACAACCCATTCAAGAAATGAGGAAAAAACTTCGAAATAATAACAGGAGATGGAGCAGCCCATGGGCAGACACATGTCATAGTAATAATCCCCACGGAAGTACATGCCTAGCAAGTGGAAGCAGTCCGGGTGGATGGGCAGCAAACGGAATGCAGACTCAATGTCGGATTTAGCCAGTAAACAAGATCGCCCCGCAGCCCGAACCAGCTCCAATGCCCCATCAAATGATGCATACCGAACCCTACTCTCCTCTTTATCGATGCCATCATTAACCGAAGAACCCGCTGGGAAGGAAAGATGGTGAATTAACCTGTATTTTCCTGGCTCCTTTTTAGGAACCAGGCCCAGCGGGGACACTCTGAGATTTGAAAAGGGGGGGTGAGAAAAGGGGCCAGCAATCCTACCGGCAGACACCTCAGCTTGCAACTTTTGTGCCACCAAATCCTCATTTAACAAAACAGAACGTAAATTATCGGCAAACAACAACTCCGAAGAAGGAACAAAAGGTATCCAAAACCCCCTAGAAAAACTATCCTCCAGCAACAATGCATCATGCCTATTGTTGTACTGCGCGAGCCACGGGCGCATCTTTACCACGCTCACCGGCGTCCTCCCCTCGGGCAGGGTCATCTCTGGCGCCCTGCTTGGGACCTGTCCTACCTTTTTTAAAGCAGCGAAGGGCCGGATGGGCTCCACCACAGTGCAAGCATTCATGCTTGAAACGGCATGAGCTGTACCAGCGGCAGTGGCTGTCATTATAGAGCCAACAGATCCCTTTTTTAAAACCTGCCGCTGCTCCGCTAGGGGCAGCGGCTGCCCCGTGAAAGGGCAGCGGGCGAGACGGGGTCATCAACAACAACCACAAGTTACCATCCTGCATATTAAACGTGAGACCTGGCCTCACTGACATTTTCTGCCTAAATTGTTGGTCATATTTGAACCAGCACTGACCCCCGTAAACTTTATAAGCACCCCAAATCAGATCTAAATACGCAAATAAAGATGGACCACGCTCAGGAAAACGTTCACATAAAATCCCTGCAAAAGTGGCAAATCCCTGCAACCAGTTACCAAAGGTACGGGGGAGCTGACGTGACTTATCTGACTCAGGACCCTCAGTCCTCCTAGGCCTATCCACAGACTCCTTATCAGGCTGCACTAAAGACAGAACATCAATAAAATCCCCTTTCCAAATTTTTTCCCGAATCTCAGTGGAGACATGTATACCCAGGGGAGCCATATCACAAGAGCTTGCGGCGGGAATGGGCACCGGAGGCAAAACAGCGGGGGCCGTCTGGGCAGACATAAAGTCCGGCCGTGCACCCGCAATCCCAGAAGCCTGGGGCGCAGGCTGACTGGTCAGACGCTCAACAACCGCCTTAAGGACAGCTATAATGTCACCTGAATTCTGAGGACCACCATAACCGTCACCCGTCTGAGACCCTATGCCCCAGGCCTGTATGCCTGAGCACTCACCCGCTACTTGACTGGAACGCAGAGCGGAACTGGGAGCTGTATGCAGGACCGGTGGGGAGCAGGAGACATCAGGAATCTCGGCAGGGGCTCCTGGAGGCGAAAGCTGGCGTGAAGACTCCCTCCTGGGAGCGGAAGAAGGTCTCTGCCGCTGCCTGCGCGAAGGCCCGGCACGGGAAGGGTTAACAGGCCTGGCAGAAGGATTTGCCGAGGGATGCTGAGGCGTAGAGCGCGCATGCGCATCACCGGCGCCATGCGCACATGCTGGAGGCCGCACCGCCATGCGGCCGGGTGTAGAGCCACGAGGACTCCTAGAGCGGGGCTGGACAACGGAGCTCCGACGGCGAGGAGTCTCCGCAACAGAAGACTCACCGGATGACGGCTGGGAAGCAGGAGGTGACGGAGACGGCTGAAACGGCCTCCGTGAGCTGGAAGCAGAGCCGGACGGCGAAACAGGAGGAGGATCCGCGCGCTCAGCCACGGATCCCCGAGATACAGACCCGCGTCCCTGGCGACGAGTTGACCGCCGACCACGAACCGGGCTAGGACTAAGGCGTGGAGGAGGCCGGGTCCTCCTGGCCCTCCTTCCCCTCCGCATCTCTGCAGTGGCAGGACCCTCTGACTGGCTGGGGTCCGGCTCTTGAGCTTGTTGCAGCAGCTGCTGCAGGGAATCGCCACCATGCTGGGCTACAAAGCCCTTGAGGAGCGAAAGAAGCTGTTCCTGGTCCATGGCAGGTAAGTGAGATACACAGACACCGGTGACACTCACAGATGCTGACAATCACAGGTGCTGTGGCAGCTTCAGGAAGGCAAAGAGGGAGATGATCCCCCTTCACCTTCCTATAACCCCTTGGTCCCGCAACAAAGTTGCAAAGAGCAGCCAATAAGGACAGGGGACACAGACAAGCATTAGGCCTAGGCCAGCAGTCATGTCCCCCTTCCTTACTGGTCCAGGGGGGCCCTTTCACGCTGTTACTGTGATCCCACCTACGACTTTAAACAGGCCTTTTTTTAAGATTAATTGTCCACCTGGCTGGCACTGCTTCTGGAATGAAAGCCTCAAAACCATCTCAGGGCAAGCAGTCAACCAGGAAATGTCCTATTATCCCCGTAGATCAGTCTGGCCCTGAGTGTGTGTGTGTTAGTGTGAGGGTCTGGATGTGTGAATGTCTGTCCTGAGGTCAGGCTCCGCCTCTGCAGAACATTGCAGAATGTATTGAATTTATTTAAACTGAAATTAAAAATATATCTATACATCACTTTATTGAAAACAGTGTAAAAATCACAGCAAAAACATTGATATATATTTTTTTGAAATTCACCTAAATGTCAGCATCTTTTGTTTACATTCATATAACACAACAGAATTTTCAAGTACCTGGTAGTACAATAATGGGCTTCTGTGCTCTTTTCAAATGTGATTAGTTTCAATTAGTTACAAAAGTCATCAATTGCATTGATTTAGTTAGTGCTGAAAAAGATAAGATGATACAGTATACTCCACCTCCTCATCAGTCAGAATACTGAATAAATGCTTCTTAGGTGTTAATATAGCATATTATTTTGCGTTTTAGAAATACTTATACAAAATCCTAAAAATAATCAGCAAATAACTTACCTGTTCAAATAAATATTTCATTCTGATTTATGAAACACAACAAAAGGTGTATTTGTTATTGTGCTGTCATGAAACAGAACAGATCTGCGATGTGAAGTTTACACACTAATGTAAAGTGAATTAAAATGAGTTAGCGGGCTCTTCAACTCAAAATTAGAAAATGGAAAGGCTAATTTTAAAGACCTTACACTTTGTTTACAAATTTAAATTGCATTACCTGTATACATCTAGGAACCAGTAAAGATAACAAATTGGTTTTGTTTAATGAAACTAGCCATGGAAATTGATTATTTTGTAGCAATGAAAAACAATAGTGTGCACACCCTCTCTAAGCATTATACACATGCATACAATGTTTTTAATTAAAATAGTGATTCTTGCATGTGATATTCAGTAGATCTCTATGTGGTTCTCATTTGATCTATACACAGAATGCCAGGCTTAAATGTGATATTCAGTTGATCTCTGTTTTTCCATGTGGTTCTTATTTGATCTATACCCACAATACGGGGTTTGCCTGTGACACTCAATTGATCTCTGTTTCCATGTGGTTGTCATTTTATCTATACATGCAATGCTGGGTTTCCTAGTGATATTCAGTTGATCTCTATTTTTCCACGTGGTTCTGATTTGATCTATACTAGACTTGGGCACCAGCGAAAAAAACCTTTGTATTCCACGGATATTCGCCCGTTCCGTGTTGGTTTCAGGCAAATATTCATATACGTCCTTTGTGTTCATTTTCCTCTAACGTGGTAACAGTTAGCAGCAGCTTTGGCACCAATTTTTTTTTTTAAGGTCCGTAAGAGCTACTTTATTGGTCACCAGCAGGGGGCTCCTCTGGCATCAAACCAATGAAGGGCAGCTGCTCTTTATTAGTTGATGCCAGATGAGCCCCCTGCCGGCGACCAATAGAGTCGCACTTATAGACCTTTAACTCTTGAAGCCAAAGCCTTGAGTGTTCAGGCACCCTGCCCCCCCCTGTGACCCACCCCATCATCACCCCCACAGTCCCTTTTGTCCCCTCATTCACTGTGCCACACCTCTCCAAAGCCAGTATTAATTGATCCATTTTCTATTGATATCATCCATCTCTTTACCAACCCTTAGATAGGCTGTGTCAACCAGTCACCAACAACCAGCACCAATAACCTAATCTAATAACCTAAGAGAAATAATCATGCAGATACTAAAAAATGAAAATTTAAGAGGGATGTTCTCATGATATACAATTAAACAGTTTTTCTTATACATACATATTGCTTATTTAACTACATAAACACAATTAGTATTTATTTTTATTTAGTATATGGGACTGTGGCATGTGGTATTTGAGAAAGTGATATATACATTAAGTAAATATTTTAATATTACTTTCTCCTTAAAGTAAATTCATAGGATTTTATAGAAATCACCAAATCATGGGTTTTTGAGATAGATGTTATCATGCAGAGTGCATTCATTGTTTTCATTGTTAGTTATAGATCTACTAACCTTTGCTGAATATAGAGCCTGTGAAAACTCTTTCCTAATATTCTGAGCCATAAAGTTAAATGGGGTCTGAATTGCTAACTAGTTCAGTAGCTTCATTTACACATAAGAAAATGAAGCAGCATTCTCCTTAGATGTTCACATAAGATATCCTTTTATTTTTAGACATTTTGAATAACTTACAGTAATTTGGGTTTATTTTTAGAGCAAAACAAGTTCAAAGTTAGTGGTAATGAGTAGACCAACAAGCATGCTTACCTGTAATAGTACTTCACATGGGCTATTTTCTTTTCCTGAAACCGTAATGGATGCGTTATATGACCAGTGGAAGCAATGCCATTCTAAAATAAGACATTTAATGTTGCAGCCTGAGAACTGACTTTGATTATATAAGTATATAAGTAAAGATTTTATATATAAATTATATATTCAGAGAATGCAGCCAATAAAACGCATAACTATTTAGTAATATCCTTCATTTCTTCCTGTGGCAACTTTAAAAAACGCATTTTATTACATTTTGGGAAGTGGTTCCCTAGACCTGTTCCTACTTCTACTGTTGAACCAAACCAAGAAGAACCCATGCAACTAGGAATGATCCGTGGACCCCATTCGGCAATTGCAATGGCCTGACGCAGGTGACCGAACCTTTTTATGTACTATGACCAAGGAGACATTACACTGAGTGCGCACAAGAGTTTGGCTCCTCATTTGACTATACTTGGTGGAGCCATGAGTAACAGACATTTTGATGCCATCATAGACGTTGGAGACAGCAGCTGTTGTTTGGATACCTTGGCAGAGACCAGCAACAAACCTGATAATTCAGGTTGTTGATGGGAGATCAATTCAAACTTATCTGTGGTGAGAAACACACTGAGAATATAACCTTTTACATAGTCGAGTCCAGCCTATTTTCCTCATTTATTGGAGCTACCGTGGAAACACAAGCACAAACCACATATCAACTGGTCCATGGTTTCAGTGTTCTTTCATTGTGTTGTGACACCTGTTTTTGGAAGATTCTAACCCTGCACTAATAAGTGTCCTCATTCCTTCAATACCCACCATACAAAAGACTTTAAAAAAACTGCCTCATATATATCATCACTTTCTCTATGAGTTCAGCAAAAAAAAGGAGCTGACATCCCTCCTCCTCATCAACCCTATGATTGTCATATAGACCTACTCCTGGGTGCCATAGTTCTGTTTGGGTGCATATACCATTGGCTGAGGCAGAGTTAATTATTATTAAATAAATAATTGCAGAGAATCAGGAGAAGGGGTTCATCCGTCCCCCCCATCCCGACAGATGGTGCCAGTATTTTCTTTCTGGGTTGGTAGGGTGGAGACCTGTGACCCTGTGTGGAACTTTAACAGTTAACAGAACTTTAAAAAGTATCTGTTAAGAACTGGTAGTGACCACTTTTTCCAGAACTGATAGATCTCTTGAAGGGTCTATGTATCTATTAGAAACTGGACTTGGGTGGATTAGCATTCCATATTAAACAGGGTCCGAAAACAGAAAGGCGGATTCCCTGTCCCGCCTACATGAGAGAAAAAAGAACTGAGCCAGTTCTACAGAGACAATACTTCCACATGCCCGTTTCCTTGCAAATCTATTGTAGATATGGGTATGACCAAAACTCTACAATGCTAGAAGGGTTGATCCAGTCACAAGGACTGATACCTGATGCTCTTTGACCCATGGTTCTCCATCACCTACGTTACGTCCCCACTACTGGTCATGGGGGTGTGAGAAAAACCGTGGCTCTTGACAGCCTATCCCCCATCCCTTCAACTGATGGCGTGCACAGCGTCTCTGCCCTATTATACACAGAAGAGGTCAGGATAATGCAGAGAAATCCAGGAGAAGAGGAAATAGGAGATCAAGAAGAGGAAAAGGAACTGCACAAAAGGAGAAAGAGCAGTGAAAACACTGAAGTTATATCAGAGAAGGCAGGGTGAAATTGAGATAGAGTGTGAGACAGTGTGAAAGAGGGGTTGGGAGAATGAATGAGAGTGAGTGACAACGAATGTTGTTTCCAAATCAAAAACATCCTCTGAATTTCATCCAAACCAAAAGGGCAGGAAATGAAATTTGTTGTCGGAAAAAAAGCACCAATAACCAAACAAAAATTGGTCTGATTGGTTTTTGGTCCATTAGCACAAGTCACTTTTAACTCCCAGGTACATATTTTAATATATAACCTAGAAAGATCTTACTTATAAAATATTTTTCAGCTACCTTAACTCCTACATGAACTACAACATAACAAAGCTGGATCAGGTGATTGTGTTGCGCTGCTGGCCAGTGGCCCACCAGGCATTTCCTCCATGAGCCAGATGGCCAGTCTGGGCCTGATTTGATATCCAAGAAAACTGTGTCCTGTATTTTTAAATTTCAGCTTGAGAACAAGATTGATTAAAGAAGCAATTATGTTATGTTTTAACTGAAATGTATCAGGTTCCGTATCTTCCTTACACTCTGCAGTGTTACACTCTGTCTGTTTTGAGTTGATGGCGCGTTTGGATCTTGAAATCATTGTCCTCTGTAGATTCTCGTCTCTAAGCACTGTACGTACCATAAAGTCACAAAGATCTATGGTAGCAGTGACTTTTTTCATTATTAATTTGTGAGACAGTGTCCCTCTTTACTATTCTCTGTCCCTTGTCATTTGTTCCTGATCAACTTACAAAACAACCTTCGGGTGAGAAGGATAATAGGGTGTTTAATGAGGAAGAGATGTATAAAACTTTTGGAATCCTAGTCCTACCAGAATAATTTAACAGTAGTGGAAAGTGCTTGACCCAAAGCTCAATAGGCATGCATATAAACTGTTATCAACTGTAACACATGTTACCACCAAGAGGCGATGTAAATGTTACGTATCAAAAGGAAGGTATGCAGAGGTTAAATAAGTGTATAGGTATATGATGTAGCAGTATGGAACATTAATGTAAACATATAATTACCCCAAAACACAAGTAAAATATTCTCAATTTGAACGTAAATTAAGTGACTATGCAGTGAATCACCAGATCTGCCGATCTTCCTCTCTAAAGAGAATTGAGATTTTCCTTTATAGTTAACTTGGCGTGATTTCTCAAAAGTCATTTCAGAAGGCTACATTTTACAGGGCCAACTTTGTCCTGCATGCAGGAGAAGCCCATCCAGGGGGGTTGACTTCTTATAACGCACAGGGAATTTGGTGAAATGTTTAATTCTCCTGCAAACTCCCAGATTAAAGAATAGAATTTAGGTGACAAATAGCGATGTGCCTTCTACTCAACATCATGTTGCTGCACTTTGTCCCAAGGTTGCCACTGACATCCATCCAGTTGTTATAGAAACGCTTGTCTTTAAACGTAAAACAAAATTAGATAATTCTGTTCCATAATGTTATCAGTTCACATTTTCGGAACTTTATTAAGGCCACCACATGTAAAACAAAAAATAAAAATGAAGTATGCAGTGTTTACATTATAATATGTTATAAATGATTTTTATACTGCGTTGGGACTCTAGATGGTATTTTGACAGAGCTAGCATTTAAAAAGATGCATTTGTTTATTAATTTTTATGTAGGAAGTTAACACTTTAGTTAATATGTAATTTTTATTACCTTTTTCCACTTCAGTTATGCTGTTCCACTGGTATAAAGAAGCAATTATGCTCAGTAACTGCTATATCATTTAGTTGTTGAGACTTTGAACTCCTTCACGATTGTATAAAAATAGTCTTTCCTGCAATAACAGCACTACTAGAACACTATGTTTCTGTTGAGCATAATATTTTATACCAAGCTTTTTGTTTAAATTCTGATGACATCAAGTATTAAGATTAAAAAAAATAGACTACAAAGGTATTGATTATATGGAACAAAGTATTGGTTTCCACTCTTCTGGGAAAGCTGTCCACAAGATTTTTGGAGAAGTTATGTGGGAATTTTTGCCCATTCATCCAGTAGAGGATTTGTGAGGTGAGGCACTGATGTTGGATGAGAAGGCCTGGCTCGTAATCTCCATTCCAGTTCAAGCTAAAGGGGTTCAATGGGGTTGAGGTCAGGACTCTGTGGGGACGATCAAGTTCTTCCACATCAAACCCATCCAGCTATGTCTTTATGGACCTTGCTTTGTGCACTGGGGCTCAGTCATGCTGGGATAGAAAATGGCCTTCCCCAACAAAGTTGGAAGCATAGCATTGTCCAAAATGTCTTGAAATGCAGAAGCATTATGATTTCCCTTCACTGGAAGTAAGGGGCTTGGTCCAAACACTGGAAAACATACAATTATGCCTCCTCCACAGAACTTTAGAGTTGTCACAATGCTGTCAGGCAAGTAACGTTTTCCTGACATCCACGAAACCCAGAGTCACCTATCAGACTGCCAAACGGAGAAGTGTAATCCGTCATACATGCCAGAGGATGGCCCTGCAGGCGACCGATAGGCTCACTCGCACAGCCTTTTTAACTCCTGGCGGGGAACCTACGGATTTCTGCTCCTGTAAACCTCAGCAAAGCTGCGGAGATAACGGGAGCAGAAATCAGTAAGTCCGCCGCGGGATACAAAGATTTTTTCCCCACGAAGACGAACACAAAGATTTGGTCGGCGCCCAAGTCTACTTAATATTATAATATTTTTTGTGTGCGTAAATGTATATTTTTGTATAACTACTACACATGTCAGGAATAAGCAAATAAAAAATACATCTTAGAACCCCCCACCCTGCCACAATTTAGATGAGACAGAATACCTACAAGCAGGAACCAGCCACAAAAGTAAGTAATTGGGTCAGTTTTTTAACCTAGGAAAAAGCTTGCCCGGGGACTGTCCTGTCTATCGTCTGTTGTAAAGAACAAAGATAGAGTCTCACATTGGTTTTCTTGAGGTCAAGCATGTGGGAGCAACAAAAAAAGCATGGCTGGAAACCTGATGGACCATGGCCCCCTTTCCCCATTTGATAATCTGCCCTTGGGTGGACATGGAGCCTAACCGTGCCCCCCGCATCCTCCATAAAGTGGTAAAATGTAATTAAAAAACCAAGAGGGGGTATTGCACACAAATAACTATTCTGTCCTTGCTCCTACCCTGTGCCCAGTGGGAAAGGGGTGTTAAAGTACAGGGCATGTGTATCCATGCCCCCCTAATCCCCTTTGCTATTTGATATATGGGTTAAATATATTAATAAAAATAAAATAAGTATGAAAAATACTCAAAGACTCATTTTTATGTGGCTATATAATTTGAGGACTCATTTTGGTGTGGCTATATTATTTGATTATATTTATATCATTAAATTACATGACATTTGATCACACAAAATGCACATTTAGTAGAGAAAAATACACATTTGGCAGAGTATGCATTTAATATACATTATCCAGTCTTAACAAAACGCACATACAACAAGAGGAACGGCACTATAGTTACCCTTTGTGTGCCAGAAATCTGGACACATTTTCCCCCAAAAGGCCGGGCAGCAGCAGCAGCAGATTGGCAGCAACCCGCAGAAAGAATTTTTTTCTGGGGAGAGTACCAACACGGGTGAGATACATGTCTTATGCAGTTGGAGATCAAAGAGTTAAAATATCTTTAAAAATCATTTGAAACAAATGCTAACATGACACAGACAGTTATGCTCTATTGATTGTGGTCTCTATAGAGATAATTCTGGTTTAATGTATTACCATCCCAGACACATTGGATGTTTCTTGTATTTTGCAACACTGTAGTGATATGTAACAGAAAGGCCGTAACCCAGCCTAACCTTACAATTGCAGCAATAATGTTGTTAAGACCAATAAAAATGAATCCCTGTACTTGGGTTTATACACCCTTCACATTGCATTTTGTTATTTGTTCCATTTTAACCCCTTTGTGACAATGTCTGATTTTATTTTTTGTACCCTTTGTGACATTTCTGCAGTGCTCGTGTTTAGCTGTAAATTTCTTCTTTCCCGTTTTCTGAACCCACACAAGTTAAATATATTGGGGGGGGGGGCTCCAGGAAAAGAAGGACCCGCTTTAGATACTATATTTTTGATCATAACATCTAAGAAAACAAAGGCACTTTTTCTTACCTTAATTTAAAAAGTCTTTTACTCCTCTACAAAAGCTAATGAAAAAACTGCTAAATAAATTCTATTTATCCTGAGCTTAGAAATACCCAATGTTTTTATGTTTTTTTTTTAAAGTTATAGGGCAATAAGTAGCATCTTGCTATTTTCTTCCAAACTGGTCATTCTGCCCCATGTGCTGGTCAGTTCAATTTACTCCCATCAAACCATATATTTTTGAAAACTAGACATCCCAGGGTATCTCAGATGCTAGTATTTCAACTCTTTCCAGGCACTAAATTCACTACCAGCCTAACTTTGCGGTAGTATTTTTTCCCCCACGGGTATGAATTTAACCTCCTGCTATATGTCACCGTCAAACAACACTGCAATATGTGTCTAGCAACATCTGCTTAGTACAGTGATACCACTCATGCATTGTCTTGTCAGGTTTTTTGGAAGGTATAAGCCCACATCTGGGACATGCGCAATTCAGTTTTTCAATTTGGAATTTTGGCATGTGGTCATTCTGCCCCCATGTGCTATTTGGGACAACATTGATTATTCAATTTACCCCATCATTCTACTACCAGCCTTTGTCAAGCTTTGTGGTAGTATTTTTTTTTCTGTGCTTTTTGTTGCTCCTGATATATGTCACTGTCAAACAACACCCCGATGTTCATCTCCAGAGTACAGTGATACTCCACATGAATAGGTATGTCTGGCTGTTTAGGAGCCAAAGGGCCACCTTTGGGATGTGTACATCAGTCAATGTTGAACAATGGCATTAGGTGATCCTGTGCTCACACCCTATTTGGGACTTCTGTATAATGTAATGCCTCCACCCAGCTGCTTGTTTTATATAGCGCCATCAAATCCCGTAGCGCTGTACAATGGGTGGACAGGACAACAAGTAGTATGTAACATAACAATTTGACTTACAGAGACAACAGGTGAGGAGGGCCCTGCTTAAAAGAGGTTACAATCTAGAGACTAAATTCAGGGTGTTTAATGTGAATAATGAAACAATACATAGACATCAGGGCATCAGGGCCAGGCAGAAACCCCTGGAGACACCAAGGGGACCCCTGGGGAGGGGGGCTTGGGGACAGCTGTCAGCATTAAGTCTAGTGTTAGAGGGAAGCAAAATAGCATATATACCCAGGAAATATAAGAAAGGAACTGTTTAGCATGTTTAACTGTTTAATAGTATTAAAATGAGATTTTTAGGAGGCTGTAACGTGACAGTATGGCGGAGTGGCACGGTTGCTTTAGTTTTATTTTTAATTTAGATGTTCACTTAAAATGGTGGTGGGTATGTGGTTTGAAGATGGTTAGATGGTAAAATGGTAGATATTAGAGGCATGCCCATAAGCTTTACTATTTCAAAGAGTGTTCTTCATGTTATTGTCCTGACTCATCGTGTCAGGAGTTCAGGATGACCGGTGGCATTTGGCGGGGCTTCAGCATCGTCAGTAGACGAAGAATTGGTTGACTGGAAGTTGGGAACATTTTAGTGTATGTTTTCATAATAATTGATGCCACGGCCTATTCAAAATCCATTAAGTCACAGTGTTTTCATTGACGTATGTTATTTATTTATAATGGGGGCCTCAACCAGAAATAGAAGGTGCTTGGGTCATAGTGATGAGGAGGCCAGCAACTGCCTCATGATGTAAGGGTGGCCACATATCTAACCTGGGTCCGTACACTGCAGTTCTCAATCTGTTTAGTTCAAAATTGTTTTAATCAACTTTCAACTGAATATATTATGTATCTGAAGAAATACTACAATAATCAAATGCCAGAAAATGAATTAAACATAAACTAACGTTAAACTTCAGTCTACCATCAGCCTTAATTAGTTACTTAATGATTAACGTAATTATTAAACTATAACTGCCTTTGTACTGTAAAGACCATGCTTATTAATTGTTATAGTTCATAGATTCATTCTAGATACAGATTCTAGCCAGTTCACTATTGTATTGCATATGTGGATAAGTGGCATAAAAATGTTCATACATGACAAATAATGTCTATACTTTAAATATATCATTTATGGACAAAGCATAATATTATACATTTCTTTATATACCGTTGGCGCTTCCTTCTTGTATCTTCTTAGTTTCATGTAGGAGTAGAGTGGACTCCAACTTGTTACAAGTTAGGCCCCTTAGTACCAGTTGAGCATCGTTTAAACACAACAGCCTACCTGAGTATTATTGCTGACCAGCAGGATAATGCACCATGTCACAAAGCTCACATCATCTCAAACTGGTTTCTTGAACATGGCAATGAGTTCACTGAACTCCAATGGCCTCCACAGTCACCAGATCTCAATCCAATAGAGCACCTTTGGGTTGTGGTGGAACGGGAGATTCGCATCATGGATGTGCAGCCAACAAATCTGCAGCAACTGAGTGATGCCACTATGTCCATATGAACCAAAATATCTGCACCTTATAGAAAGTATGCCATGAAGAATGAAGGCAGTTCTGAAGGTAAAAGGGGGTCCTACCCGGTACTAGCAAGGTGTACCTAATAAAGTGGGCAGTGAGTGTATAAACAGAGATTTTGGTAAAGGCATCTTAAAATCAAGGCACAGGGGAAGTTGCTCCAAGCCCCATTGTATAGTCATCCACTTATGGCCAAAAGTTGATGTTTTTTCCCCATTCAACAAAAGATAATGAGGTCCAACTCTTATAAACTTATCCTCTATTAAGAGTCAGAGTTAATGACATTTCTTTCACTAGATGTAAGCTTGATCTTGTTCATGGAGTAACAAAAATTCACGGACTAGGGTAAAAATTTCCACAACCAAGGAGAAAGGTAGGAAGAAAAAAGTTATGCAAAAGGATGAATCACACTATACAATATCCCTATTAAAAGCACACAGCAAACAATTAACTTGTCTGTGGTTCTGACAGGCTTAGTATATATTCCCTTTACTAATATAAGGGTAAAATCTCAAGGGCACCTTGAAAACTATCTCATAATAATCACAAAGCATAACATGCAGTGTTTGCAATTAAAGTGTAAGATACTCATCATATAAACTATGCAATATAATTAAACACTATGACTAAGGAGCGTCAAGGAACAGTACACTATTCAGATAGATTTACAGAATATTGTTAAACTTTTAAACAACTTTTTAAGATGTTTTAGACTGTTCATGGAGGGTAAAATATTGAACACCTTGGACAAGAGATGACCTTCCTAGGAATATCCATTGTGTATCTCTATACCAAATATACTACATCCAGAACAGCATTTATGCTCCAGGCAGTCATCGGCATACGCACTTAAGATGTCCAAGTTAAAATCGTTACAAAACTGAAATGTTACAGACATTGTGAGCAGGGAAATACGAGTGAAACTGGATGAAGAACTAATTCAATCTGACAGGGTCCATGTTTAGCTTCATTCAATTGTTTTCAAGCATATGCAAAAATTTGGTTGATTAGATAACTTTTGATCCTTTTACCACTTGCATTTCTAAGAAATATGTTCTGCTGCATGCAGGGAGGACAGGACACTTGCAACCCCCTGGAGCCTGTGTAAAAAAAACACAACATAGTCCCTATCCATGTGGCTTGGAACACCGCAGGTCTTGAGCTCCCCTGAAAATGATTGCTAATATTGGCTATTTTACAATAGATCTAATGACAAAAACAGTGGATCTAACCTGCTCCAACAAATATATAACAAATGGAATGATTTTTTGTTCATAATATGGGGGGGCTAAAACCGGTAAGGTAAGGAATAGTATATGGTTAATGTTTGGAGCAGGGCTAGCCATCTCTATGGGTGCCATTAGCCTTACATAGTGGATAGACTAGACCCAAACAGACTGGAGAGGGCTGGGTGGTGGGCACATCAAATCAGGCCCATTAATCAGTTATGTAAATGCCCCAGAAACACATTGAGACACTGGTGGCCGGGAAAGGGCAGGGAATAAAAATCAGATACACACAGCCACATGCTACACCCTTACACTAAAGTAATGGATTGGCCACACAAGCAGCAATAAAGGTAAGTAGGAGGCGTAACTGAGCTAGTCGCCATGTGAGAAACTTTGGGCTTCTGCCAGTGTCCAGTAACCAAGAAAGCCCACAATGCCAAAAACATCTTTGCTACACACTGCCAGAGTATCCATGACCCTACCAAAGAAAGCATGAATCCTTTAGATGAGTGCTTGAGGTCCTTGAGTTCAGCAGGAATCCAATTACAAAGGTTGATCTTGCACAATTTAATCTTAACATCTTAGTTTCTCCATAATAAATGTGCCTAGGACCCCACTGCATTTTATTCATCAACCTTCTTTATTTTTTTCTTCTGCACCTGTTTTTGTGACACTTTAATATATATATATATATAATCCTATCATGCTATAGTAGAATTTGCTATCCAATCTTAAAGTGACCTGGAAAAGAAAATGTACCCTTAAACCAGAACTATTGATCACATTACATTTTATTTAGAGTGCCAGCAGACATGCTTGTACAAAAACCCTTGCAAGTTTCCAATTTAGTGGGTAATAATCTGTTGGGTGATCGAGGCAGGGGGTATATATATTTATATGTATGTAAGCACGGATGTCTATATATAAGTGTATGTAAGCATGCATGTCTATGTTAAGGTGTATGTGAGCATAGAAGTCTATGTATAAGTGTATCTGAGCATGGATGTCTATGTATTAGTGCATGTGAACATGGATGTGTATGTGTAAGTGTGTGTGAGTGTAGATGTGTATGGGTGTGTGTCAGTATGTAAGTGTAAGTGGTGTGAGATGGAGTATTAGTGTGTTAGTGAGTATGAGTATCTGTTAGCATGTGTAAATTTGTTTAAGTGTGTTTACATATGTTATGCCAGAGTGTATGTTAGAGAGGGGGCAAATATTGCACATATAAGTTGTTTGGTGGCGCTGACAAGCTGGAGCAAAGATGGCATAGGCAGGCTGTTTGGGGGTTAGGATGCCACTGATAAGCTGATTTGGGGCAAAGGTGGCACTCACAAGCTGCTCGGGGAAGATGGGATAAATTGCCCCAGGGCCATGTGGTTTTTAGTTATGTCCCTTGCTTGTGTAGCTACTGTTCCCTTAAAATCTTTTCATTGATTATTATATCGCTTCTAGGTGCCCCTAAGGTAGAAACAACCATTGTGGGAGGCTTAATGTATAATGAGAAAACAAGCTGTGTATAAATCAATGTTGAAAAAGAATTCTGATTTGCTTCTGGCAGTTAAATGTCCCTAAATAAAGTCTTATACACAACACTTCAAGGAATGATTCTAAATACTGATTTAAAACATATATTTATATATCTATAGATCGTATATATATATATATATATATACATATATATACATATATATACATGTGCACCATTCTGACTGTTTTAGTATCTACACAATTACTTTTATAACACTCAACTTTTATGTTTTAAGAAAACAAACCTTTGTTTGGTTGTCTATAATTTCTAGATATTATTTTGAGCTAAAATGGTTCCTGATTACAAAGTAGAACTCATATGTGTTTCAATGAGATCACAGTTGCAGTAAATAAACGTTTCTGAATTACACTCATGCCCTACAGCTATAATTTAGAAATGCACTGATTTCTTTGAATGCTTTAATTAGGTCAGAAACTAAACAGAGACTGTCATTCACAATGAAATTATACAACACAGCTAATGGGGCAGAGAGTTTAATGACGTCAAGTGGATTAAAACAAAAATATACTACGGGATTTATAATCATTGTATTTGCGATGGAATTTTTGCATTTGGTCTTAATCTGTACACTTAACTCTACTTTTAATAATTAACTTTTAGTGCATGTCTGACTCCAGTATGAGAAACCATTTTTTCCTATACAGCTGTATAAGTCACGAGTTGGTGGGAAAGTCGGTGCGATGAGTGGCGATGGGTAAACAACACTCCCCTTACCCCATGAAAAGGTAGAGTGACCAGGAGACCCAGGGAAGCAGTGCTTCACTTGGAGAATTCAGAGTCAGGTTGTTTAGAAAGTTCTCCGAAATAGAAATTAGGTAAAGTACAGTGTAACGAGAAGAAAAAGCGGTCTGGCGGGACATCCATCGCCGTTGCTGTCACCCTCCTCACACAATGGCCAGTTACAGATGGTGCTGGTCCTCAAAACAAAGCAACACTCTAGGTTGATAAGCTTCAAATGAACCACCAGACTTACATCATGATATGAGATTAGGTACAAACCAACTAATATTTATTTTGTGAAAACCAAAGTCATTAAAGGTAAAAGGACAAATTGATCGGTTATCATTATCTATGGCCGATAGGTCTTTGAAGGGGGTGAACTTATGTCCCTCCAAGGTGATCATTAGATTCAAACCTGAACAGGAGGAAAATGGGAAACCCATCAAAGGGAAGGCTATTGTCCATCAGATGGCACCTGCAGGTTGTCACATAGGCACCAGGGACCCAGGGGAACAAGGAAGCGGTCACTGGTCGTGGGGCACAATTATAACAAATACAACTGAAAATTATACCAGTAACAATATGAGCAGGAAAGATTGACAGCGCTAAATAATAGTGTGTTCGGAGATACATGAGATTTACACACAAATAACCACAGTATCTTTACTTTTTAGAGTAAGAAATTATTTTTTGGCTAAAAAAGGGTTTAGTAAAATCCTAAACAGAAAAAAAATCCATATGTGTTTCGACCGATACATACATTCTGTAGTTTTCCAGCACGACACTTAATGAGTAAAAACTGAACGCAATCAGTCAACAAAGTACAAAATTCAATGGAGTATGAAATGTAATTACAGCAGAACTTTTGTCTAGTTTGAATCATTGTTGCTCTTTTAAATTAATCTGTGTGTAATAACGAAAGTTTTATTTCCCAGAGAGCATATAATTCATAAGTATGGTTTAATTAGAAAACACTAATTCTAGTTATCCTTTTATTAATTTTCATACTGTAATCCCTTCAGAGCTCATGTTAAACTGGCACCCAACGATTAGCATTAAAGATTCATTTCAACATTTCTTGTGTTCATTTTCTGGTTAATCTTGCAAACAATTCTGTGCTTAATCTTATCAATTGTGTAAATCATTAAAAGTATATTAATTTTTTGATGAATAAGTGTATTTTGTTTCCATTAGCAACATAAGGCAGAAAAAAAACCATAGGCTCATTTCCAGAGTGTCATCTTCTGAGGGAAACATTTGAGGCAAAGGGAGGGGGAGATCGGGGGTACCTTTTCGGAAGAGGTTAATTCCCTGCAGAGGTCTAGAAGGATGTGGGGTATCTGTGGTTGTATCGGCACTCAACTCACAACACTAAGTACATCAGGAAAATGTGCGGTGGGACACTGGCCAATAGTGTCTATATTTTCCCAATCTGCTTTAAAGTGTCAGAGCAATTTTGTCATTCTGTATGAGACTAGAACAATTAAAAAAAAACATCTCTTTCAGGACAAGGAATTTGTTTTGCGAAAATATCTACTAATCCTTAAAGAACCCAAGGTCCCCAAGTTTTTTCCAAAAAAGTCTCCTGATTTACTCCATTGGTCTGATGTTACAGAATCCAGACTGACGCAAATTTCTTAGTTACTTAAGAAAATCAAGTTACAGACGCGTGGAAAACAAATCACATTGTAAAACAGATTCAAAACACAATGAGCCGTGAATGGTAGACAGCATTTCCTAGCATTATGGGTGATACAATCTCTTCAACGACTTCTATCTTTATCACATGTACATGGATTTGCACAAAAGGTTAAAGTAGATTAAGGGAAATGCTATGGAAATATACATTTATTTAAGCATTAAACAGCTGTTGTATACACTAAAGTAATGTAGCATTGAAGAAAGGTTAGTTTTGCTCGTATTATTCTAATAAAACTAATTTGCAAACGGGAAGCAGGCTTTGTAGATAGTCACGTTGTCAGTTGGCATCTAGGGGGCTTTGATAATTCATTGACGCGGGTGTACACCTCAGAACATTGTTGCTAGAAGGCATGGCTTCAATAAGACTCTTTGCGACCTTGTGACTTATTAAGGAAGTAGGAAGATGACTGTGTTATTTCATTTATGAATACATTTTCTTATTATATGCATAACTGGGAACTCTTAGGCCTGGAGCCCCCCTCTGTGGGATGTGGCTGGGGCTACCCGCTGACATCATGCCAGGACCCCGAGACCCAGAGAACGGACACTATATGATTATATACTTAACATTGTGGCTTCTGTTGTTACAAAATACTATGACACTCTCAAACCTGCAAAACATTCTGAGAACTCCAAGAAAAGAGAAACATCATGGCAGGAAAGAGGGACAGATGGACCCAGATCTCCAGGCCAGTTCCTGTTCTTTGGCCAGGTCCACTACCTTCCCCGTTCCTGTCCATAGCCAGGGCGTTTCATGCACATAATCCTACATTTCCCATGACTGCTCCGTAGGGTTGCTATATATGAGCCTTTCTATTACGGAATGTTTACATGTTTCCTATCATTAGGGCAGATTGTTTTGTGCTGTATAACATATATAACAGTATAAACTCAAAGAATGAACTCAATTACTTAATGAAGTGCATCCATCTTTAATGGTAGGAGACATGTAGGTGAAAGTTAGCAACACATATAAATTGTGTCTTGGGGGGGGAAGCCAATATGGCAACCCCGCCCCTTAGTGCCTAATGTTGTGTTAAGGACACTTTGTGGTATGGTAGGAAGCGTCTGATCCTGGGAACAGATCTCTGGTTTAGACTTTCACAGGCTGATCCTTGGCTTGCTCAGACTACTCCATCATTGACACTCAAGGGAGTCAATAACCTCCATACCACCTCTCATCTGATCCCATCAGCCCCAGGTGTCATTCTTGCCACGATACCACAATTTTGCACCCCTGGAACAGTTTACGTTACTATTCTGATTATTCTTTATAATATATTACACACTAACGTATAAACATTTGTGCTGCGGCACAGTACAGTACTTACAGATATAGGAGTGTTTTGATGTCTAAGGTGTACAGTTTTTAATATTATTGACTGTAAACACGTTATGTCTGTATATACTTGGTGAAGCTGTCGGTGTTGGTGTTCTGCGCTGCGTCACAGCATGCCTCGTATATAAAGTCTGCATTGTCTATTTTGCGATAGTGTGAAACACGACAGTTCCCCCTATAAAAATTAGTTCAGCTCCTTGTGATATTTTTGTGCTTTTCAAACCAGAGTAATTGAGGTTTTTCTGCAAAATAAACCTTTTCTTAAAATCCCATCGTGCCGGGAGATGATGTTACGAGACAGGTGCTGAGCAGGATGAAATGCAATTATCCACCCAGAAAGGTTGTTCACACGGATGCATAATTACAATCTTCTCAGCTTGTCAATAGAGCCGACTAAATCAGATAAAAAATGGCCGGATCTGATCCGTTTTGAAGGCCGTATCACCTGAATCTCCTTACAGGCTATTATTAAGGCAATTAATAACAACAAATTTATTTTCCTGTCGTTTTGTGTAATGGTCTCCTACAATTTCCATTACACGGATCCCTCCAGGCTTTGGAACAAATATGACATCAGAAGTAGGTAATTATATTTCCTCTGTTTTAAATTCTACACTTTTTTTCACTGTTTCTTTAAAAAAAAAAAGATTCCCAGAACATAAAACATCACAGGGATAGAAACCATGAGTTTGCCGTGATAAACGATGCTGAATTAGTATCTGTTTGCCTAATAATATTTTATTATAATTCAGCGTGTGTGTTCTAATGACACCTTGGACGGTAGAATATATTTTTGTAATTAAATTCCCCTTGAATGTATGTATTGTAAGAAGTGTTTCGTAGATTGTTGGCGCTATATAAATAAAATATAATCATAATAAAACCAAATAAAAATACACCTCTTTGCACATGATATACAGTGCTGTAAAAAAGTATTTGCCCCTTCTCAATTTCATCTTTTTTTTCCTTGTCACATTTAAATGTTTCAAATCATTCAACACATTTTTATATTAGACAAGGCTAACGTTGACACAAAATACATCTATTATAAATGTGATTAAATCATTTTGCTTATTGAAGGTAAAGGGTTAACCAATACCCATATCACCCATGTGAGAAAGTACTTGCACCACTAAACCTAATAATTGGCTGTGGCACCCTTTGAGGGTTTGCGCATGGACTGCCTTTTTAAGGTCATCCTACAACATCTCATTTGGATTCTCAGAATGTTTTCCAGGTATGAGAGTATCACAGTATTTTGTTGAGACATTGAGGTGGACTTGCTTGTGTTCTTCGGATCATTGCTCTACTGCATAACCCAACTGAGCTTTAGGTCACTGACTGGCAATACCATTAGGATTATCTGGCAGAGATATGGTTCCATAAATAAAGGCATGTCACTCAGGTCCTCAAGCAGCGCCAGACCATCATAAGACCACCACCCTGTTTTGACTTTTGATATCTCGGTTGGTTCTTATTGCGGAATGCATGTAACAGGACCCACTCAGTCCACAGAATTTTATCCCAAAAGTCTCCGCGGTCATCAAGTTGTTTCTTAGCAAACGTAAGAGGAACTTTAGTGTTCTTGGTTAGAGGTGGTTTCCCCCTTGCGAGTCTCCTACAGATGCCATTTTTGATAATTCTCTTTCTTCATGGAATCGCAAATACTGACCTTAAATGAGGCAAGTAAATAGGAATTGCTACTGTTGGCAACGCACATTTCTTTCACAAGCGTGATTACAGCCTGAATCCAAAGAAAAACCGCGGATCCCACGCCTGGGAGTGCGATAATTGCCAGAGGACCTGTAGCAACACTATGTTCGTGAGGCACAGACAAGCAACATGAGAGAAGAAATTGTTAAAAGGCAACTACCCATCTATCCATCAAACACCAAGGAAAACTGAAGGCTGAGTTCACCCAGTACATAGAGTCTACATATACAATACTGTATACTATATGTACTGATACATCACAATACCACCTGTCTGTAAATATATATGTATCCACGTATTACATACCGTATTTGCTTGAGTATAAGACAACCCCCCAAAATCTGAATATTAATTTAGGAAAAAAAGAAAAAGCCTGAATATAAGACAACCCTATAAGAAAAAGGTTTTACTAGTAAATTCATGTAAACTGGTTTTTGTTTTTTTACAAAAGATTAAAAAACTATGATTGAGAAAAATATTTTGTTTTTATTTCCTTTTATTTTCCAACCTGCCCCCCCCCATTATGCACATCTGCCCCCAGGCTTGCCACTCTGCCACAGAAATGCCCCCCTATATGCCACTGTGCAGCGGTGCGGGGAACTCTTCTCTCTGACAGTCAGGGAAGGTCTGAGTGATGGACCCAGACAACCCCCGCTGCTAACGGCATCTCCTTCCGGCTGCAGCGGAAGTTACTTACGCGAATCGCGTAGACATTTACACGCTGCCCCAATTACACACGAGGGAGTCAGAAGCACCGGTAAGTTTTGGGGGGGGGGGTGATAGTGTAAAATGGGGATTATAAAACAGGAGGATCCTGGTCCCCTGCAGCGCTGCGGGGACCTTGATCTTAGTCAGACCTTATTTGAGGTCTGATTATAAGATGATCACGATTATAAATACGAAAGGTATTTTTCAGAGCATTAGTTCTGAAATAAACCTAGGCTTATAATCGCGCAAATACGGTATATTGATGTTCAGCATACCTTCCCGGATGGGCGGTCCAAAATGCACTATTAGAGAGTGGCCATCATGACCACCTCTAGATCAGTCATGATGGCATTTCAAAAAAAAAAAAAAAAAAGGGGGTGCATGCACTGCTGTGAGAACCGTGCATACACCCATAGCTCAATCAATCAATCAAGTAGTCACAACCCTGTAGAGTAGCAGAAAATATATATTCCATTGACACAACGCCTCTGATCGTAGGATGCTATGTTAATGATTTGAATGTAAAGCAAAATGTTTTACAACTTACAATATAACAGAACTGCCAAGCAAACATAACTGTAGGTGAAAAGTTCACCTACAAACAGAAACGCAGGGCAGTTACATTAAAGCAGAATGTGTACTGCAGATACATCGGGGGGTTTTATGAATATGAATTCTAGTCTTAACACAAAACCAAGGTTATTTAATGCTTTTTGTTAGATGCTGAGCCTCAAAACCGATAGCAGTATCTCAATCTCAGCTCCTTCGTCTGGCTTAACGTGTATTAACGTTATTGGCAATCTTGTACATTTTCATATAAAATGTGATCAGTTACACAATGCCTAGAATCTGCTTGATTTTTACCATGACAATCTATATTATGATATAAAAATCCTGGCTCAGATCTAAATGTTTACTTCTTTCAATATAAAACTTGGCTGAGTATAATATAACCAAAAAGAGTACATAGGACACCACATTTAATCAAGCCCGGGCTGTCTGATCCTGTTTTAAGGTATTCCAGGTTTATCACTGTGACCTCAGCATAATCGAAGGGGGATTTTTTTTAAAAAAAATGTATTATATACATATATATTTTTATACCTTATTATACCTTATGTCGGTATAATAGAAGCAGTCTCCTTACACAGGAATAAACAGAATGGTATGCATGTACCCATTGTTAAATTGGTGATAGGGGTTACACATGCCAATTGGGTCATATTTAGACGCAGGGCTGTGTCTGTTGAAATGGAATTGCCCCTTACAATCTGAACATGTCTCAAGCAATTACAGTAATATTTTTCCATTAAGTTAATGGTAAAGCTATAAAGGGTGACCATATACTTGAGTTGTTTTACTTCCATTTAAAATAAAAAAAAATACCAAAATCTCTGCTGGGCACAGAAGCAAAAAAACCATTATGCGCCGAGAAGTCAGAAGTAGGTATAAGTGTGACTGTGAGCACCGATATGGCATCCATTACCCCAGATCCTCATGGGATAAAGGAGATCAGATATAGAGATTGCAGATAAGGCATGCAATATAAACCTAAGAATTTAAAGTACCATTATTAAGGTTATAAACAAATAGTTCATATCTATGTCTCAGAGGGCAGGTAAAGTTGAAATGAGGGTTACGAGTGTAATGGCAAATCAGACAGCGTGTGTGTCTGAAAGCCAAGTGATCGTAAGACATGATCACGGGGACAGGTCAACTGTCTTTACACAAAGAAATGCGTTACATATATATATATATGTATATATATATATATACACACGAGTGTTAGAATTGGCACATTGTGAAGCGGTATCAGGCTTGTGTAATAACTATTTCAACTTGTGTGTAAAGTTCCAGTTTCATGAATAAACCCCATAGAGGCAGAAATTACTAATGATAGGGAAGCGATATTGCAGCCATACCGCACGCGGGAAGCATGCGTAGAGACGGGTATGTCTCTATCCAAGTTACTCGTTGATTCTTTCAGCCAAAAGAACTAAACTAAAATTATGTGCACGCCTCAGCGTTTTATCATAATTTTAAAACCTGGTATGTGCGGCACTTTAAGGACTGCATCAGTCGTTTCTACATTGAGAATGTTTTTTCTTGCCTTGAGTTAAGGTTTCCTAATGATAGATATGAGAAAGATCTACAGGAAGCCGCATCCAAACCTCTGCACGCAGGATTAGAAGTCAGCAGGTTAGAGCCGCTCAGCCCCTTGTTTTCCCCAATTAAAGGACCCTAACTAGTCTCTAGTCTCGTGTGCTCAGGATAACTTTATGCCTATCCCATCCATAGTTAAGTTCACTTACTGCATGAGACTCTACTGAGTGGGGGCTAAATAAGTGTAAGGGCTTCCCGCCAGGTAAAGTAAATCTGCCTTACATCACAGCCCTAAACCTCTACATTTTAGATTATGACCTCTTGCTCTAATATGTCTCCTTATTAGCTAAGGTCTCTGTACTTTGTTAAATCCCTTTAAGTATTTACATTTTTCTATCATATCTTATCTCTTCTTTCTTTCAAGCTATACATACTGAGACTCTTTAGGCTTTGCCGATCTTTTAGCCTGCAAACCATTAATCATTTTAGCACTCCTCGGCTGAATGCTCTCCAGGGTATTATCCTAAAGTACATACAAAGAGCATCCCAGACAAGAAGCATCAGATGCCCGCACAGTGGCGTTTGCTGCCAGAGTTACCAGTCTTTAAGAATGGAACACAAACCCAGAAGGGTCAGTACGTGCCCATTCCAGAAATGTTTTTAGCTTCCCATTAGGACATCTTCCAATAGCCAGTTTTTTGAGGGCACATTCTTCTTTTTGTGATAATGTAAACTGCACAGGCCAAGGACCTAGACAGTTACTTATTTGACAGCACTTTATAATTTGGTATACTGTAAACTGCTAAGTAAATCGATTATTGTTCAATAATTGTACATTGTGAAAGGTATATGTAAAGGTATAGCAGAGCTGTAACTTTTCCTGAATTGTACAGGTCGCACTTCCATGCACTAAATCTACTATATAATTGTATAAAAATTTAAAAAAAAATCTATTAGAACCCACTTCATCGGAGCAGCCACGTCAGCCTCCTGTTCTCAGGATCTATAGATACATATTTCTCCCCTATTGTTAAATTACTCGTTTGTTCAGAGAAAATAATAAAACACATTCGATTGATGCGCGGCTATTTATGCTACAGATCTCAGCTTCCTAAAACCACACACAGCTTTATAATAATTTAAAAAATATACAAAATTAAAGATTCGCTTTCATTCCAACAATTGGTATAGAACCCAGCAGACTTGTGCATTAAGATTTGTACAAATTGCAAACGTAAAAAAAAAAAATTGCATTTTTTGTCAATTCGTATGAATCTTCAATAACGAGGCAAAACCCCAAACAAAACAAATAAAAACTAAGCAAAAGCTTGAAATATTTGTTCAAATTTAATGGGCTCATTCACTCTCTCACCCACTGAATGCATCCCTACCTTCTCCATCCACCACTTCCAAGTTTTGCAGCTCCACTTCTTCATCTTCGTGTCTCTGTCTTCTTTCTTCGACCTCCCGGTGATCTTGGCGGAGCTTGCAGTGACCTCCTCTCCCATGTGCCTGGAAGATGCATTTGGCCCAAAAATAACATCCTGTGAACTTCCACAAAAACGCCAGAGCTTCCAGTGACATCTTCTCCCAGATTGGAGGATAGCACCAGAAGCACCACCACTTTTGCAACAGCTCACAGGGAGGTCATGTGCAAGGACAAAGAAAGAAGATGGAAGACCGGAAAGAGAATAAGAAGAGGATGATAATGCAGCGGAGCCACGAGACATGGATGCAGTCGTAGAAGGTAGGGAGGAATTCAGAGTGTGTGTTTTGTTTCCAAATTTTGCCCCTGATTTTCATTGGAGACGAACAGACAGGAAAATGAATGTTGGCCCAAAACAGGCCAAAAACAAAACAGAACATTTGTGGGCAAATGCTTCAACTCAGTGTTTCTTACTGCAGCATACTCTGCATGATCACATAAAATATCCCAAACAGTGGAACAGGTATTACTGAGTAAGAAGATTGACTTACAAGAAAACTTGAGACTTACGCATTGAAAAGACACATCCTTTGTTTCTTGACTGTTACCTACACACTGCCATTCTCTACCACAACGACTAGGTTGGTATTTTAAATTGGTAATATGCAATGGTTTGATACGCAATGACCAACACTAGTTTTCTAAGAGACTTAAGATTTTGCATATATATATATATATATATATATATATATATATATATATATTATATATTTATATATATATATATATATATAAACATATCCGACGAGTTACGGCTTCCGAGCTGAACTCTCAAAAGAAATAGAAAACGCGAACATATCCTGTTAAAGTAGAAACAAACACACGTGGTAAATAATTGCTTTATAATTCATTATACCTCTTTAAACATAATGTACTTACATCTAAACCTATTTGAACAGATGCTAAGTAAAAAGCACAGGGGAACCTGGAAGTACATATTTATATCATTTAAATATTTACAGTGCTAAGTAGCCATGTTGAATATAGATAAAGTATTACAGTCAAACACCGGTATCTAGTTACCTGTGGGAAATGCATAAAAACATGTTAGATTGTGATAACAGGACGCCAGTTCTTTACATACTATTCTATATTCCAACTAGCATTTAATAATAAAGCCCTGATCATTTTCCCATTGCTGCTCCTGAAGTATAGCGTCCGGTTGGCACAGAAACTGGAATCAAACATTAGTTGCCGTTCCTAGATTTCATTTTTAGACAAAGCAACAAAGCTTCAATGATCACAGACATGCAAATCTTACAAAAAAGACAGACTTGTAATTGTAGTACATCTCTGCAAAGAACAAAGCTTCATTTAAATCATTTACTTTACACTTTAATAAAACAGTTTCCCTTTAAACTACAGTTAATACCTGCGCATATATATATATATATATAAAAAACAAAATGAAGAAATGCTTGCTTTAAGAACAGTTAAAAGCTCTGAAAACGAGTGCAAACTATATGACAACGCATTCAAAGAAATCTCTCAGTTGTTCCGTTATAGAAGTGGAAGGTGGATCAGGACTAAGTCGCCAAAATTTATTGATGGTATAAAAACTACTGGGGTAAAAAATAATAATTAAAAAAAGACAATAAAATAGGTAGCGTCTTTAATACATTATTTCATAGCGCAAACACTTTAAAATACTTTGTCATTTTTTTCTTACAATTTGCAATGCCACAATACAGGCAGTGACAGGCAGTGATGACTGCCACCAATACTGAGGTCTTCGTTAACACGCTTTTGGACAAGTTCAATTTGCTCCCGAAGTTTCTATATTACTGAATGCCTTGTTGTAGAAAGAGAACCAGTTGGGCACCAGGACAAAAAGGGGCCCAAGAAGTAAACACAAGATTAAATAGATGAATGTAGAACGATTTTTCAGTAAAATGGCGGACAGAGGAAATGACAGATTATTTGTTTTCACAGTAAAAACGCCAAGGAGATTACAGCACAAACACAATGGAAGGTATTGCTTCAATCCCATTGAGAACAGCTTGTTCGCTCTCCATAATGTTGGGGGGGATGAATGGCCATTCAGTTAATGTCAGTTTAAAGCTGCAAAATAAAAAGCTATACAAAGCATTTCATGAAACTTTAAAAAAAAAAAAAAAAAAAAAAAAGCTATTTACATGTTCATGTCTACAGGTCCAGCACACGTTACAAGTCACACAAATACCCACGGCTAATGACAAACAATAGTGGCTGGAGATGCACGGGCATGAAACTGAAAGTCTATGCAAGTTGTCATTCAGCGAGTCCATCTGGTACGAAGCCAGCTGCATCCACACGCCATCTAACAAGCGGATCCCTGGTTTTTAATTTTCCAGCTTTTAGGCAGTAATTTCCTTCCTCATCGTTTTTTTGCTGATCTACGCCGTACCTGGGGCAGAAAAAAAAATAACTTTCAGTGTTTGAAATATTTAGGATTCAAGCGTTTAATCACTTTACTTCACTGAAGTGGATTGATTATATTATAAAAACGATGATTTGGCTCATGTCAAATTAGGTCAACCAAGAATAACCAGTTACCTGCACAATCTGATTCAACAGCAGCAAAGCCTGCTAAAGGAAAACCCCAGGGGCATCATCCCAATTAATGTGTGCTAAAGTATCAACTGAAGTGAACAAACTATCTCTGGAAAACATGGGATGCGGTTGTGTTATTGATGCTCCTGCCAGTATTGTACTTTGGGAATTGCAACGGTAGCATCCAAAAAAAAAAAAACTGAAGCAAGACAACGATGGACTGCTTCATACCAATCAAAGAAAATATTATTCTTTGGATGGAAAATGCCCTTAGCAGTAAATGTTGCATGTGTTAAAAACTGTAACTTCTGCCTCAAGTCACTGGACAAAGCTTAGAATATATTTCTGTATAATACTTACAACAATAGGGCTGGCTTCTTCTTCTGTAGCCTCGTCCTCTTGTGAAGCATTATCACTCGCGGCTGGGCTGTTCTGAGACACGTCCATCTCGTCATCGGATTCAGCTTCCCTACTGGCAGCCTTTTTAGATCTCCCTACGCTGCAAGAAATAACATTTTGTCAAATGCAGTTTTTCATTTTGAATGGTACCATCATGTGCTTTTCTTTATACATATCCACACATATTTTACAATGCCACAAACATTTAAGGAACTACTGTATACAATGGAAAGGTAGCAATACTTATTTGAAAGGATAGCATGTTCAATGTTAAAGTAATAGGGTATTTATTTAATTATATATGTGCACTTGTGGCAATGTGAAGCTCAAACCTGATTAAGACCAGAGGTGAAAGTGTCTGAGAATAAAGGCTGAGAAAAGGCACAAACTAAAAGGATCAAATTATTAATGGCATGGTTGTGAAGGCAGACACTAGACTGACAGAACCCTCTTTAGAGACGCCAGTTTTAAATTCTGCCAATGTACTTTTATTACATGACAAAAAGTTATCTAGCATGGAGCAATTTTAGCTACAATCTCACTGCAACCTTCTACAGCAACTTTAAAATAAATGGAAAGAAAAAAAAAGAGAAAACTCCATACCTTTTCTTTTCTTGTGGTGCAGCATTTTTGGGTGGCCGTCCTCGCCTCTTCTGTGGTGTAGAATGAGGGGAATCAAGGCTGGATTCTTTCTCTTCAGGCCTGTGAATTTAACAGGAAAAAAACAACAAAGATCTGGTTAAGTGGTGACGGGTTGCCTAAACATCTTTCTTTCCATGACAGATGATACTTGAACACTCTGTCAGAGTTACAGTTACACGAGAAACATACTTCTGTGGGGTCTTTTTTGGTGTTTTTGATGCACCCCTTCCTCTCCTTTTTGGTTCTGTGGATTCAGCTTCTGGTTCCTCATTCATCTCAACTGGTTCCTCATCATCTTCAGGTGGACTTTCTGCTGCCTTTTTCCTACCTCTTTTTGGTGTCTTTATTGCGGGCTCTTCCTTTGCTCCGGGTGATTTTGCAGACTTTGGGGGTCGACCTCTCCTTGCCTTCTTGGGCGGGCTGTTCTGTTCATCCTCGTTCTCAAGCAAGTCTTCTTTCAATCGTTGATCGTCTGGCTCGGGTGCAGCAGCAGGTCTCTTCCTTCCTCGCTGACCTCCCCTAGGTTTAGGTTCTTGAGCAGATTTTGACAAATCGTCTAAATTCAAGCTGTCCTCTTGGTCAAGCAGAGATTGTTTTTTGCGTCCTCTAGGCTTTTCAATTTCAGACTAGAAGCAAATAGGACAAAAATCACAGTGCTAAATATAACTGAATTTTCCATCAATAGCCAACATTTTAAGAATCCCTTCACATTTAACATCCCAGCGTTCTAACATTCCACGTAAAAACACAGTGTTTCCTCTCTACTCAAATTAGTGTAGAAGCCAGACAAATATGGCCCCTCGTAATATTTAAGTTTTAGGATCCAGAAATATGTATGCCATTTGAGATCACAAAGGCACAGCAAATTGTAAGCCAGACATAAATATCTACGAGCTGCCAAGCATACGGTTATAAAAAACATACACTATGGAAGTTCCAGAATGATTTGTCAAGTTTATTGAGCTGTGGGGAGAAAAAAATGGTAGAACACATTTTTAAATAGCAAAATGTTCATTATACCGTATTGGCCCGAATATAGGCCTTCCCCCCCCCCCCCCACTTTAAGTCTTTAAAGTGGGGTGTGCAGCCTATATTTGGGGTCTAGCGCCCGAGGACCGGGACATGCAGTTCCGGGCACCGGGCAGGCAGCGGGGTTAGGATACAGATCCCCCGCAGTGGTGCAGGGGACCTGTATCCTACTCTCCGATACGCTCAGACAGCCTCCCTGCCAGCACTTCCCACAGGGGGAGTGCCGGCACGAGAGATTGTCTAAGCGCATTTGCGGGGGGGGGGGGGGCGCAGAGTGGCAGCATATCTCTTACAAAACTTTTTCTTTAAAAAGCACCAAGCTTTTAGGGTGCGGCCTATATCCAAGCCAATCCGGTATATTAAATAAAACATTTGTAAATAGCAGTTTTAAACTGGAAGGACCCGAAGTTCCTAAAACTAACTAAAGCTGCATTACAAACATTTTAAATCCGAAACATGCATTTCTGTAGATTACTTTTCACAAATTCAATTAGATGCAATACATCTATTTATAAACATGTACTTATTGTTTGAGTCATTTTAGAGGCTTACCCTTAAAAGATCCGAGTCATCTCTTTTATCGCCTTTCTTCCCAGACAGAGGAGAAGACATCATAGTGAAGTCTTCATTTTCACTCTGATCCAATTCTGTACCCTCAAGTCTTGAAACAAGTAATACAATACATTTAGGAATCATGTTCGGTGGTGGCGCATGGAAATTAAAGCTCTTTAATATTTGCAGCACTACACAGCCATTCAAAGGGACTTGGCTCTGAACAACTTGCATAGAAGCACGACGACGACGACGGGTATAAAGTTGCTGCGAAAAATAAATTACCAAGGAGAACATTTTGGCAGTAAATTTAAAGGAAACTGCAGATTTACTGAATCCCATAAAATACTAGGGTCCCAGAGGGTCAAGGTGAACACATATTATTGTATTTCCCAGGAACTACCTGGCCTTTGGACACACTAGGTGAATGCATTTATTGGACCTGTCCTTGGAAGTGCCACAGGAAATTTTACGGTGCCAGTCCAGTAATGTTTTTCCACCATCAGAATTACAGAATTATACAATTAAAAAAGTTAAACATGATAAAAAAAGCATAGGGAACAAAAACGTGCGTGCAAACCTTGTTAAGACCGGAGCTGAACTTTGAGAACAGACTACTACAAATCACACATTCATTTCAGGGAAGAGTTCAATGCGTTTTCTGTTTCATTGGATTTTATAAGCAATAAAAGCTGCATAATGAATGCACATTTCAGTAACTAGCTAATAGCACAGGGCTTGATGGTTGACCACCATGGAGTCTCAAAAGCACCAAATATAAACTAGATTGCAGTCACAGACGATTTCCACCGTACCTTCCCTTTATCCTCCCTGGGGAGCCTGGGTTTGAGCCACTGCTTGCATTGCTGACCGTTTCCATTCTAGAAGACTTTGTCTGCATCTGCTTACCGGCAGAAGACAGCGGCTTGTTGACAGCTCCAAGAACATTTGTTGATTTTGGCTGCAAAAAAAAAAAAAAGGAAAATAGTTACCAGGCTTAATGTTTTCACATGCCTAAAAACTGAGTAAAAGATGTAGTTCTTTACCAAGTTTACTTGTTTTACGCAGAACTATTGGTAAGAAATCCATTAACAGCAGCAACAATTACTTCAGGTTTGACACCAATGCCCACCAAAATGTCTTTTTGGGGATTTTTAATTGAACAATTCGGTAAACAAAGTTTAATTTTTGATCTGTAGCCCCACCAAATGTACTTCTTTAAATACATAAACACCGGACATACCTTTCCTGGAGTGAAAAAGGATTTCAGTTCTGCGGGGAGATAATTTTTGTTGTTGCTAAAATTCTGAGGAAACAAACATTTCCATATTACACGCGAATAGTCACAATATAACCAAGGTTCATTTCCTATAGCCGGAAGCTCAATGTCTACCTGTGTCTTTCAGCTATTCTCATCTCATGTACTATGCAGCAATATACAACGTGTACAACACTATTTAACGGGAACTGTTGACATCACACCTGTAATAATTCGCTTTAATATATTACTTAGTTTGTACATCTGGTTTCTCATTCATTGTAACTGTTTTGAAGACATTTAGTTCACCTAACATTCCCATGGTTCCTGCCCACCTCTCTCTTCCCCACTATTTTTATTAATATAGCGCCAACAATTTATGCATACATATATTCAAGGGGTCTGACAAGACTAGAATTGTCAGACTAAGACAAACCGATACTTTCGGTGGCGAGAGACCGGCTCGCAAGCTTACTACATAAGTTAAGGTTTATAGAACTGTATGATTCAGTATTTGGGAAAAGCGACAGACCCACTTTAAATTTAAAGGACGCCTCACTAGCAACTAAGAAATCAAAGTTAAATGTCCGGTGCCAGTCATCCTTAACACCGGTTCAGCATTATATGAACCAAACGTACCTTATCGGGTTGTGTGAAGAAGCGTGCTGGCAATACGGGGTCTTTTGGAGATTCCAGGCTGTAAGTTGTGCTCTTTGATATAACGATATTCATCGCCACATCACACACAGTGTACATTTTCTGCAAAAATAATTAAATATCAAGTCCCAATTCTTGTAATTCTTACATTTCCATCAGTATATATATCAGACATAATAATTTAGCTACACGTAAGAGAAGGAAAGCAGTGCATACTTCATTCATCTTGGGGTCATCTGGGGACTGCGCATCTTTTGTTTGCTTAATATTTTCCACCATTTTCCGGATAAAAGCATGACTGTTGTTTTCATTTTTCGCCATTAAAATCTCCAAGATGAACCACAAACACCTGTTAGACAACCATTAAAGAGAAACAGAATTGAGCAAATACCGAGAGTTCAGCAAATCCTATATATACACAAATCAAAGAGCAGTGAGAGAACTGAGCATTATTTATGGTCATTGTCACTTATTGCATAATTGTGGTTTTTAGTCATTGGTGTAATGATATATATATATATATATATACACACACACACAATTAAAATATTGGTTCCGTATCATATAGATAGATTAAAATTATATTTAATGAGGAGCTCTTTTATCCAATGACAATTATTTGGTTAAAGATTTATTTCTTTAAGAGGTTCTGTAACTTAATTGAGGCTATGAATAAACTGTAATTCCAGTGTGGTTTAAAGTGGTCTTATCCCTATAGAGACCAATAGGAATGGTTCTACCTTCCAATGGTTGCTATGGTGATAGAAATATAGATTTTATTAGTTCGTTACGGCACAGTACCTGAAGAACAAAAAACATGCCCTTCAAAATCTTGCCATTTTTGCATCGATAATTCATTTGAGCCCCATAATTTAAGCAATTACTGGTCACTCTATTAATAGAGGTGTGGAAGGAACCAAGGCGTACGCAAAATAACCGTTTACAGTAACACATAATAATGCTATGCACAGAAATTAAACATTTTCAATGATATAAAACAAATTCTTACTCTTTTATATCCTTGAGTTGCTCTATATCTTGAACTTTGACATAGTCCGGGTCGTGCGCGAGCAGATGGATAGTATAAGGGACAACATATTCTGGCAGAAGCGAGAGTAATTTTTCTAGATGTAGTAAAGTAAAGAACAGAATCATTTCAAAGAAACGGGTTTCCTAGACTTCTAAACAAATGCATACAATGTCCTCTGAGAATTGTGAACCAATAAGTCTCTCCTTAAACCCAAAGTTAGTGGACTATTCCGCGAGGTATACTTGCCTAGGTTCAAGTACGCAAGGAAGCATAACTAGTTTAGGTTGTAGACCAGTATGCTGTCACCATATAGAAATCTATAATTATACTAAAGTGTTCACAGGAGGTTCTTGTCTGGAAAACAAAGTGCGCCGTGTGAGTGGGGGGACGCCTGCTTACTGGTGGAAAAGTAAGCAAACTTACACAGGTTTACTGTATGCAGTTGTTGCCTCAAGCGAACGCTGTCACTTTAAGACCCATACGGCATTTTATGTGCCCCATAACCACAAAGCACTCGGCCTGTAAGCGCACCAGTGGTGAGCTACGCTATATGAACAAAAGGTTTTTATAATCAAAGTTAAATTGTTAAATGCATAAAAATGTTATCTGGACCTTAAACAATGCAGATAACGGCTTCCTACAAGGACCTCAAACGATCCCATTCTGCAGAGGTCACCGCAGACTGCAAGCCACCAAGTGACCAAGGCATTTGCCGACCTTCTGTGCGTGTTTATATATATATATTTCGTGTTTATACGTTTATATGAAACCCTGACAACATGTAACCTCATTTTCCCAGCCCTACTTACCACTTACGGCAGCATGCTGCTTCAGATACTCTCTTCTAATGTTGATATTCTTCACAAGGCACTGCCTGGCGTGCGCCCGCCGTTCCTTGACTGGATCTTTCGCACAAAGAGCACAGATGGCCATATATTCCAGCGGTAACCGCAACCTGGCCAGTCCTTTGTGAAGTTTCTGTGCAAATAACTGTCTCACCTGGTAACACTCGTCCTGTTACAAACAAAAAGAAGAGAACCAACATACTCATTTATTAAATGAATTCACGAACGCGCAAGAGAAAGATTTTTTTTGAAGACTAATTGTGCAAACTTATTAAAAATGTCATTAAAAATATAAACAAAGTGTCAATTTTTATATAAAGCATTGGCTTTGCATTACATTTGTAACTCTTCCTGTTCACAATATAATAAAGCGCAATACATACATTGATAGCCAGTGCACAAAGCTGATATTGCTCCAACGTGATTATTTCATGGTAACACGGTTCCTGGGCTAGTTTTACAATCGCACACGCGGCAGCCAGCCTCAGACGGGACATGTCCGGTTTACTGAAAGAAAGAATTACACATTTGCATAGATAGATAATCACCAACATTAAAACAAATGATCAGTCCCACAGAATCCCATTAAATGTACCGACCATATGGCAATTACATAAAACTCCCCTCACATGTTACTATGATAAGCAGCATTAAAATAAACGTTTAAAATTTTGCTCTTCTGCCCTTGGATTGAAATCAATAAGCAGGGAAAGGGCAGAGCAAAATTTTCAAACTTTTTTTTTTTTTGGAAAAGGATAATAGGCTTGACACTAATAAGTAATGATAGGAAACAAAAAAAAGCCTACCTCAGTTTCCCGTGTTCAGTTAAATCCCCGTCAGTGTGTAATATTGCTGTTAAAAGTCGCAAAGTAGAGTTCCCAGATTTGCTATGATTATTCTTCATTCCTATTAACCATCTTACCATCATCTTAATGGCTTGGATCTACAGGAAATATGAGAGGTTTGTTATTTGCAGACAGCAGGTTAAACCAAAGCCAAAAATGTGAAATGTGATCACAGAAATATATGCGCGCACAAACAATTTTTATTTTAAAGGACTCTGCAATGCACACTCATACTGTTGGCGTGCCATTAATTCATTCCACTACCAAACCTTCTGACCTTTTTTTTTTGGACTTCACCTTTTCCCTTATCTTATTTTGCCTCTTTTCTTTTCATTTCTGCCTCATCTTTAATGGCACCCATCAGACCCGCTAATCTGATGTTTTATTTTCACACTTAGTTGCCTTACAAGATGCCCTTGCGTTGGCTTCCAGTACTTTCAATACTTAACACAAGCTCCATGCACCTACTCTGGATCTAGCATTCATTCATTAACACAAGCTCCATGCACCTACTCTGGATGTAGCATTTGTTAATTAACACGAGCTCCACACACCTACTCTAGAGCTAGTATTCATTCATTAACACAAGCTCCATGCACCTACTCTGGATCTAGCAGAGATTCATTCGCTCTTGAAGCTGCCAATCAGTGACAGGAAAGCGATCCGGCTTAAATTAATGGAAGCGCTTTCCGTACAGGGACAGACTCCCACAGCAGCATCCGCATTTAGATGTAAGGAAGTTTTATTTTACTAAGAGGGTGGTAGATAAATGAAACATCAGAAGTAGTGGAGGATAATACAGTGAGGGAGTAATGCACGGGACAGGCATAACTGTGTCCGGAATCTAAGACAAGATCAAGGACTCATTAAGGCCAGAGTTTCTACATCAGTGGGAAAAATGGGCAGACTAGATGGGAGAAAGGGTCTTATCTGTTTTTAAATTGATTGAGCTGAATGAAGGAGAGTATATCAGAAGCACAGAGATGTGTTCAGTTGAACAAATGTAAATGGCATGAAAAATAGCTGGAGGACAGGGGAAGGCACAGATTGCTTGCATTTCATGAGATCACCTAGCTATCACTAAAAAGCATTCATGAAGAATTGTAAATAAATGAAACTGGGAAATTAACTTCGATGAAAACTCTCACATCAGCCAACAGAACTATCAAAATACAAATAAATGGGACAAATACTTTGAACTATCTAAATAACTCCCTTGAGAGTTGGAGATCTGTTCATAATGAGAGCAGGGGGTAACTGAAGACTTTTGAGATTTTTTAAGAGTGTGGCACGTAAGCAGATTTATAAGCCATCCCAAAAACCCACACGTCAGACATCCATCAAGCAGCCACAGCTCATTGTTCAAGAGGATATTGGTTTGTGCCCCCTAAAAGTCTTTCATAGCCCCCTCTGGAAGGCCTTGGGTCATGGTACTCCTCACTTCAACATCTTTGTTCAAGCAGGATGCCAAAGCATCCATTAGACATGTTGTGCCTTATCAAAAAGAAAAATAGTTTTTAACTATAGACAGCAAATGGAAACTCCCAAGCATTAATTTTGGGCAAATGTTTACACGTTTGGAGAAAAGTATTGGCAGACTTATTATAGAATCTACATGTACATGGAAGACAAAAATGGACTTACTTTGACCAATGTTTCTTGGGATACTTCATCATCTGGCACCCAAAGCTTTGTTGTCTTTCTGCCTGGAAGCTGAGCAAATACTGCATTTAGTAATCTCAAATTAGAAAGTAAATGAATGCATTTGTAGTATACTACCCAGCAGATACGTTGCTGCACCCAGCGAACCACCCACAAGTGTGACACGGACATAACAATTCACTTAAAGACTGATATCAGCAGGCAGCTAAAGGATGACATGAACAGTGTTTGCAGTGAAACCTTTCTAGAAAGGGCCAGATCTTCATTGACTGGTCTTTAAAGACCTCGGGGATCTCTCTCGGAATGGATAGTACACACTACTTATGTCATGACAACATCAATGTAGTCTATTTTTAAATTATCACACCGTTTCTCCCTCTTTTCACTTTGATCCCCGTTGCTGCTCATCACAGAGTGATAGCAGGGAGGGCTCCATTGCCCTGTGTTGTTGATCACAGTATCCGTTATTAGGCAACTATAGGAACTCAGAGGATCTGGATAGACCTCTGGAAACCTTTTTACATTTGAAGTTTGCGGTGGTGTCAGGACAGACACCGCTGGTAGAGGACGTCTGAACTGATGTAATCTGTGCTTGCGTGGGTCTTCATAAGCCGTGCTAGCTGATGCCAATAGCGGAGATCCCCAGCTGTCTAGTGACAGCTTGATCTCCTGTGTACTAACAGGAAAAATGTATCCGTCAGTGCAAAACCATAGGCCAAACGATGATGTCCTTAGTCATCTAGATCATGTTTTATAGAACACAGTGGTAGGTCCTAAGGCTCACAAATGGGTAAAACAGGTCTTTAAAAGCCAAACTAACCAAATGAATGCTGCACCTATCCAAAACAATGGCTCTGTATGATTTTTTGTTGCAGTAATAACATTATAGCAATGACACTTCGACCTGGAAGAGCAGTGCGTCTACGTTTGGAAAACATAAAATATGTAGTCGTAAAATAACTACGCAAGGAGATAAATGTGGAGCAAACTTACTCTGTCAGTCATGAGTAGATCTTTCACAACAAATGTTGCCACCAATGATTTTAAAGGCGCAGCAAACTGCTCCGGTGCCAGCTGGGCTATGTGGCCGATGGAAATAAGTGAGGTGATGAGATGCTCTGGGTTGCTGGGATCCAGGCTTTTGTGTAACGGCTTAAAAAGAGAGGGAAAAGGTGACTTAAGAGAATGATTGCAATTGTACAATATCAGACTTGCCTGCATTACCATTTGCTCAAAAACCCATGTTTTCCGTATACCCCTGGAAAGCAGGAGAGACTCATTGTCCTGCTTGCTCATCACAGTGTGATCAGCACGAGCAGTGAAAAATTTTCTCCTACTTCCAAAAAATATAAAGAAACTTATTCAGAGTCCAGTGATGTCATTGCAACATCAATAGCATCCAAAGTTTATAAGATAGATCACCAAAGGGACTTAAGGCCATACTGCAGTTGGGACACAGAAAAAAATGCCCAAATATCCATTAGACCTACCACAAGTTAAAATACCTCCAAACCCCTTAAGCCAATAGTATTAAAATATGTAATATAGGGTACCATGTACAGGATGGACGTAACCCATTTGAACAAATCTGCATGTGGGGTATTACTGTAACCGGGAGATGCTGGTGAACATAGACTGGGTCATTGTTCAGCTGTGGTATTCTACAATATAGAAGATATCACTATTATGTTTTATATATTTCTATGAATCTAAAAGAAAGCCCTACTTGTCCTTAACAAAACATTGTATAATTTATACAGGTACATCAAATATGGAAAATGGAAAAGGGAAACCATGGTAAAATAAGGAAATAAAACAAATTAAACACTCCAGTCTTAGGGCATGAAAAAAACTAGGGCTGCAACTAACGATTATTTTAATAAATCGATTAGTTGGCCGATTATTTTTTCGATTAATCGATTAATC